>JAUZST010003847.1:0-16808 GCA_034779995.1 Parotocinclus haroldoi
CACACACACACACACACACACACACACACACACACACACACACACACACACACACACACACACACACACTCTCACACTATAACAGTCTCACTCTCTCTCTGTCTCTGTCTGTCTCTCTCTCTCATTTGTCTCATTTGTCTCTCTACTTTTGTGTGGACTTTCCAATGACGATGATTACTGAAGCTAACGAATTAATTAATAACAATAATGAAAATAATTAATAAGGTTGGTGCAGAGCTTTGACTGGCAGGGCAAGGCAAATGAAAAAGGCATCTTTAAGATACATGAATGTCACTTGTAAAAATTCCACTGTAAATGTGATTTTCTTTTTAATCAAGCAAGAAAAAAGGGGTATTTGAAAGTTAAAAAAATATTCTTGGGGATCCATCGGGTCCTCTGTTGAAACCACCCAACACACAAACATAGTCCTGGAAAATATTACAGCACATTTCAGAGGAAATAACCCTTAAAAGGTGGCTGGAGATTTTTGGAATTAAAGAAATGTAGCTAAAATGTCCGTAATGAAGTCAAACATAACCCAGTTTCCTAACCGACACATGGTTTAGAGTATAATAAACTCACTCACTCACCTCCCATGAGGAAGAGTAGTCCAGCTACATACTGCATGAGGTCATGCTGCTGGTAGCAGCCCAGTACCCCAATGATCCACCCAAACAGAATGATGGAGACGGCCATGCCCACAAATCCTGCAGTCATCCTCCTCAGATCTACACGAAACAAGTGTTCACATAATTCACAGCTAAAGTGTAAACGTATAACACATACATTGGTGCGACAATCTGACTGTAGCCATATGGCCACTGTGTAAAATAAACAGCAGAACCCTCTATTCAGACTGGCATGACTGGATTAACAGTATACATGACCATATATATATGGTCAGTTTGATTTTGTTCTATTATATGGAATTATTTGTGGACAGCATAATACGATACATCTTAAACATTCTCACAACAGGTCATATTAAAAACCTGTACAGCCAGTAATATAATGGGGATGCAGTTCACTTTGATTGGTCCTCCTGCCTATCATAGGCGCCCGAATAGGTGGGGCTTATACAAGCACAAACTTGTGTTCCACTACAAACAGGCACATGTCCTACCATCTCATAGCTATTTTTTCAGTATAACATAATTTCCCCATTACCTTATAATTCACCACGAAATAAAACAAATCTGGTGGCTGTTAGCAGAGGTAAGAAGCCCTTTAGAACAACACCTACATCTGTTATTTACCAACCATCATTTATCATCACGGGTTCAGATAGCGGGTTTAGGATTTAAATAACACGTATGTTATAGCAGAAATTCACATAAAGACAGGGTTCAAGTTTGCAAACTTCTCATGGGCTAAGGCAAGCAAATACTGTGAGAAATCTTAAGACTTACGCAGCGCATGCCACTCGTCTTGCCGGATGGTTTTGGTGATGTTGACTGGCAGGTTTCGGGGCAGGATGGAGGAGGTGTAGTGATATGTCACTGGAATGCATCTCTGAATAAGACCTGCAAGGGTGTGTCAAAAACAGAACATTTAAAATATATTTAAACACTAAACATATTTTTAAAAAAAACACACATTATTCACAGTTGGTAATGTATAGCCAGATACTGATTGGTCTGAGCACAATACAGTGTTTCCACTGTGTAAAGGTCCATCCTAGATGACCCAGAGCCCATAGAAGTCAAGGCCAGCTTCTGGACATGGTTGTTTGGACATGGTTTTTATCTGTAAGTCTATACTGCAGAGTTTGACAAAAGTCACCCCTTTCCCATGTCAGCTATTGATAAATGACAGATTTTCTTATCCAGTCATGGATATTTATATTATACTAAAATGTTTACATCACATCTTGAGCTCATGTGTTTGTTATCACACAATTGTTTAGGGTTTTATTTTAAGGTCTCACCTTCTGAAGGCGTGTTCTGAAGGTTCGAAATGTTATTAACAAGTGAAATTAAGTTAACCAAAGAAAACATGAAATATATTGGGTTCATACTGTCTGCAAAAAAATAAAAGAAATGTACTGCAACTGTACGAAATGCCATGTTTTTTTTATTGTTGTTTTGTTTTACATTTTCTATAATCTCCCCACCTTTTTTCCGATTTGTGGTTGTATGGGCGTATTGAGCACGTTCTCTACTGTTTCACAGTTGTATCTTTTCACTACAAACCTTACAACATAAAATAAACAACCATTACCTCATAACAAACCACTGAATAGTAATACGATGTAGAAAGCCACTGAGAACGCAAAGTACTTCCGTTATTTCCCTGAATGTTATGAAAGGAATTCAGACCATGGGAGTTTGGATCCTGGGCTTGATTGGACTGGATTTTTCATTTGATGACTGCTTTAATTACTTGGTGTGCAACTCAGCCATCGCTCATAGCCATCAAAACAAGAAGAAATGCATTTTGCCTCAGGAAGGAAGGGATGCAATCGTTAATAAACACAGAGGTGTGTCTGCACCATCCAGGGGTCTTTATGAGTCACAGATCCTTAATGACATAAGCCAGGATATTTGCCTGCTAGGTGACGGTGTGTATTTGTGTGAGGGCTTATTTGGGAGTAAGTTAGACTGAGATAAAGAGAGCAAGAGAACGTGCCAGTCAGGGTGCAAACTGCGCTACAGAGGATTCGAAGTGTCATTTTCTCTCATTAGCTTCTAATTAAACTGGTGTCAGCAGGTGAGAAAATCAGACCAATTATTGCTCGTCAAGCATCACAGGAAGCGGATATGAGCAATGAGTCATTTCTGCATGACGGCAAACCCGTCAGTAAAGCACATTTCACATGATCTCATAAGAAATGGGCGAAAAGGAAACGATCGCTGGTTTCATTTAGCCTGATTCAAATAAATGCGAATGAATAAGTGCAGTGCAGTCTTGTCTTGCAATGCATGTTTCTCTTGTCAAAATGCATGTCTGGTTGTTTCAAATGAAAGTACATCACACTTTGTAAGAATAAAAATCTTAAAATATGACAAAGCTTTTTTGTTTCTTTTTTTTTCCTATTTTTTATCATCTCCACTTGTCATGCTCAGGATCGCAGGGATCCAGCGCCTATCTGCCAGAACACAGGGCGCAGGCATAAGTGTACCCTATATAGGGCACGTATCCACCACAGGGACAGGCATTCGGAAGGCAAAACCATGACTCGAACCCTGTGTCTCGACTCTAAATATTCAGATAATGGGAGCCCAGGTAATGAAAAACTCTGCCTACTGTTAATGTTAGGATAACGTATGACCACAGGGAACCTCTGCATTGGTATTATGTTATCTACAGCTTCTAGTTCGCTTTTTGATGACTTAATGAATGATGATCTTGTATCAGCATAGCAGTATAGATTAGTAACAATGCATTGTGGACGATGTCCATAATCGAGTTTGTTCTATTATTTATATTGTTTTTGTTTAAGATCATTTTATACAGCAAAAGTACACATTATTTTACGTGTCATTCTTCAGAAATAAATAAGGAATGTTTTCAGTTACTTAAGCTCTGGCGAAGCTACACTAAAGGATTTTGTTTACAAACCTCAGTTTTAAATCTCTGTTTCTAGGCATTTATTTTAATTGCAAGGGGCTAAAGGTTTTGTTTAAAAGCTTATGAAAGTACATGTGCATTCTTCACATTGGTTACACTAAAGAAAAAAGTTGTTATCAAAATACTGTATCAATGATCACGAAAAAATAGAATTATGAACTCAGTATTGTGAATCCAGCTGAAATGAGAGCAGACTGTATCGTTATGACAACAGTAGATAGTTCTAAATTACTTTAGCCTAAACCAGCCTCCATTTTCCTCCCAACTGCAAAAAAGAACAAAAAAAAAAAAAAAAAGAGATGATGGTTAATGAGAGAAACCGGCTGGTTAAAAAAAAACAAAAACATTTTAAAAACAGTACAGAAGAATCCCCTCCTTAAACACACACATTTATCTTGCTATACTTTAGGACAGTGCAGTGACAATGAAGCATGACTGAATATAATTCATGTAAGTCTCAAGTTGCCATTTATATAAATAGTATTAAGACAAGGTACGTGTTCCCTCTCAGAAACAGCCCATTTGCACAGTAGGGAAAATAGAATAAACATTCATAGCTTGTCTGCCTTACAGAAATCACACTAATAACAAGACTAGGACGATAAATCATACAAGCATCTATAAGTATCAGCTTATGCCATCATTCCAGTTTTAGCCCCAAACATAAATTGAAAATCCTTTCTTTTCCCACAGTTCTGTAGAGTGAAGAATATCAGCTCCAAACCAGAGGTTCCTTCCCTATCACTAGCAACAGATTGCCAGAGCCTGCTGTGGAAGATAATAGGCTGCTCCGCACCGCTGAGTTGTTTCGTAAGAGCTTCTTTATTGTGTATGGAAATGCAGCATCATCAGATGTATAAAAGGCATTCACAGCACATATGCAGATGGTGTTTGATCGAAGGAGGTCGTAAGCCTTCTGCTAATTTTGGATAACGAAAAATTCAACTGCCGTGTTGAGGTTAGGGCTAGAGTACAAAACTAAATACAAAAATACTAGATACAAAACTAAAAGTGATTTGTGATTGGCTGATACTGAAAGAAACAAAAGTAATGCATTATGTTTTATTCACGCTTAACAGTGGTACTGGAAACTAACCCAGAATTTAATGGGCATGGGCACACCCTGGACAGGGTGCCAATGCATCACAGGGTTCTGTCAGCGGTAGAGATGTAATGATGCACGGTTTGCTTTGATTTACAATACTGACTTTACATTTGGATTTACTCAGGATATATCAAGGTTACATTTGATCAAAGGAATGCCCATTTTTATTTCTTTTGTAAATAATGCACACTTTCTTTTAAAACAAGGCTGCCAGGAACTGATCTTTTGATGAGCTTGCTCTGAACTGACTGCTCTGAACTTTGTTTTAAGTTTTAAGAAGTGAGTGAATTTACATTGCAGAATGGCATATAAAGTCACAGGTCCAGATAGTTAACTTTTTACCGTTCATCCATGTCATTGGTAAGTGTTTAGGGCAAACTTTGCCAAGACAGAGAATAAACTCTCAAATAAATACAGGTATGACCAATTTTACGATGGCATTTTTCTTCACTATGGAAATCTGATAATAAAGGTATGTACAAATTTAGCAAAACTCATACTCTGAATTTTCCCTGGGCAAGCAGTATGCAGTAAAATATTCTCTATTCTCTCCTGTGCTAAAAGTGGAACCCCGGAGTAGGGGTGGGATATTGGGAAAGTCTTCATGATATGACACAATACACAATATGATTAGATCATGATACATTGCATATTGAGATATTCTACATTCTCTGAAATTCCGCAGTTCACTGAAAATAAGAACAAGTTATCGTGTACATCACATTAAAAAATCGGCAATAATAACAAAACGGCTGGCATGCTTCCTAATAAAGGAACAAATGGCTGTCTGGTAATTACTGTTATTTTGATATTGTGTTTTCTCATTTATAAAAATTAATAAGGGCATTCTGAAGTTTATAATGGACAGGGAGTTGAAAAATGTAATGAATTACATTAACAAGTTCAAATTGATGCCATTACCGTGATTAAATGTTTGATTGATCCGACAGCTATAATCATTTTTGCATACTGCTAAAATCATACAAGTGATTAAACTGCAGGATGAAGTCAAGTCAAAACTCTGCTGGGTGAAGTGTCATCTTATGAACTTTCAGTCATTAACTCCAAGACTATAACCACAAATGCATTAATTACGGTCTGTCCAAACAATTACAGACTCCACAAATTCAAGATGCAGACACAAAACCAACAACCATGAGCCTAAATCTGACCTAAAGGCTTTCCTACATGTTTTAAGGCATGAAGAAGACTGATGCCGACACAGAGATCAGCTAGCAGCAGCACCAAAGCCAAATGGGTCATGGACATACCAAGAGTGAGGAAAGTGCAACAGTTTAGAGAAACATGCATTCAGGCTTCAGGCTCCCCTTCAGATCTGCTGGGTAAGATTTTTTAATAATTTATGGCATATACACAGCCACTTTTAGACAGTCAGGGGAAACCGATGAGCAACGTATTGTTGACATTGTCTGGCAGCCAAGAATGAAACGACAGCAGAAAAAACATTGTGGATTAAAGCGTCACATGAGCTGAAGAAAGAATATGAGAAAGACTACACAGTGATTCCCATACTTAGTCATACTTAGGTGGAGCTTCACATTACATAGATGATGTGGTGAGATATTTCTTAATAATCTGTTTTGTAATCCCATGCCTCAACTCCAATTTGGTGTAACAAATGCAGCTCAGGCGAGAAGAGGGGGAAGGAAGACAAAAGGAAGTGTGAGCAGCAAGTGTAAGCTGCGGAAATATGAGATAAAGAAAAACCTAAATCATCATTACTAATATTTTGGTAAATGTGTGTTCCATAAGCAACAGCAAAATTAATGATCCGGTTTCATACCCACTTATCCTGGCCAGGGTCAAATGGGAGCCATTCAGGGCATGTAATGCACCAAATGGCTTTCACGCTGCGAAGACCACAAGGGTTTCTAAACCAAGCCCTTAGGACAATTGGTATTGTTCTACCAATAGACTTAAGTCTGCTTAAATTCAGAACCAAAAAATGTTAGTGCTATGAATAAACGGTCAATATTTCATTTTGCTGCAGGAATGAGAAGGCAAATGCAGCGACAGCGTGAGCAGAGTGAATGCTGAGCAACACTATCTCTTTAGATTAAAATTAGTGAATAAAAAAGTGAATGTGTGTCTATTTGGGGTGGAAACAAGCGCCACTTACAGAATTGATGCCCCTGACCAGCTCCCTCTCCCTCAAATACCACCAATAGTGTTTGCATGTGATACATGTCCCTGCCAAAAGGCAATGCCAGGTCTCAAAAGCAAGTTCTTTACATAGTAAACTGCTGCACCACACATTAATTACTAATACAGAAATAATATTAGAACATCTGTTATATATAATATTAGCTGCATAGATAATAAAGCTGATGATTGCTTATTTGATGTAATCTTAGTCTAGCTCTCCGAACAATCCTGACACCCACACAGGCCAAAAAAAACAGACTAGAGCGCAACTCATTTAATGTGAACTTTGTTAAGAAACGCTGGTGCTCGCCTGTAAAATTAGTTGAAATGCCAGGCACATAATGTCAATGCCATTTGCACTCCAGCATTTAAATGTTATTTGAGTATTGTAATTTAGTAATGCTCAATTTTAGTTTATGTGCCGAAACACTCACAATTTGCATAAAGCCTGATGCGGTTTGCCCCTCTACCTCCACCATGGACTCTTATTAATTATTCAGTCTTTGTTTCTCTTACATCCCTCCATTCTCCAGACTGGTGAGCCATTAAACCCATTATAATTCATTATATCACAGCTGAATTTCTAATAGATGCAATCCACTCAGCACACCAGGAGTAGTCATATTTTCCATGGGGTTTCTCTCCATTACCCTGGAAGATTTGGTGCTTTCCAGGACCACGGACAGAGATCCGTCGACTCAAGAGCATGTGAATTTATTTTTGTTGCATGAAACATCAATTATAAATGAATAAAACGCAAGACCAAATATAGCTCTAGGACTGTGCTTTTAGACTGTCATGAGAATTTTTTTTTTTTTTTTTTTTTTTTTACTAGAGCGCTTAAATTCATATTGCCCTTTTCAGATTTGGAAACCTTCACCCATTTGCTCAGTTGCTGCCATTTATTCCTAGAGCTACATTTTAGCGCAACCATGTTAACTGGCAAAACTAGTATTTCTATCAAATTTATACTAAACATTGCAAATGTTGTTCAGTATGAATTTTTAATACTATGCCTCTATATCCTGGGAGTTCCTCTGTTCCTCTGATACACATAAACATACCACAGTCTTCAGACATGCAGGGTTAAAATGTGTTATTTGGGTTTTATGAGCTCTTCCATTAATTATCTTGAGGCATGCTCACTAATTCAGGTAAGTTTCACTACAAAGCACAGACTGTTGCACTGGTGCAGTACATGTCACACATGCTCAATAATTCAGGTAAGTAAATTCCAAAACGTTGCATCAGTTCACCTGGCCAGAAGGTTATTGTGAAAAAACTACATGTATGTCATTCTTGTAAGACATTCAGTCTCCAATCTTAAGCACAGCACAAGCGCATAACGACCGATACCAGCATCACTGCATAACAATAGAATCAGCGATCAGTTTCATTGCATGGCCACATGTTCTATTCACATGATATATGTGATATAATATATGCAATCATGCCATTTGTAGGATAGTGAGAGGTATACTTTGAGGTCCCCGTCTTGGTTCGGGCTTACTTAGATAAGTAGTCCAAATAACCTTATTCTGCTTTCTGGGACACCAATTCATTGCTTGTGTTGATCTTTAAGCATTAGAAATAATCTGCTATCATCCCATCATGTGACCCTTTAAGGGTTTACTGGTACGAATGAGAGCTGGTTCTACCAACCATTTTCTGACATTGGGTAAAATCATGGCATTCTCAGGTTCCATAAGGAGCCTTCATCACCTTTAACTCCACTTAGCCAGCAGAAATTATGATTCTCCTACAAATACCTCTGGAGAAGGCAAACCCTTGCCAGTCAGGGGTGGCTGTTAAGGTCTTTACGATTGACTGAACGGCTTTTTGGTGCCATAATTTGTTTGCCTGGCAAATTATCCACAGCGTGTTGTGTCACCAACACAACAGGGCAGTTATTCAGGGAACATCTGCTTTGAAAGAGGTGATTGATTAAACCCTAAAGTCTAAAAACGTTCAAATCTTTCTCTCTAGTCAAATCAAAACTTAGTAATTATGCTCCCTTCCTCTGTCATGGTTGTTAACGGTCTTTAGCAGGGGCTTAAGTGGCTCACCTTTGTAGATCAGCTCGTCCGTCTCCAGGTCGAAGCCCTCTCGGTGACATTTCCTCCACAGGCCTGACACGGTGGAGTTGAACCGGCGGCTGCACTGCGACTCGATGGCGGACGGTAACGAGGCCACGTGCCTCTTTTCTCGGGTCAGTTCAGCCGTTTCCGGCGGCATCCGGAGAGGCAGGTTGCGGTTGGAGATGGAGATGTAACCCGGGTCGTTGCGGTTGCTCGCATAGCTTTTGCAGCGGTCCCGGTGCCGCCGCGCGTCCGTCTCGTACCAGTAGTCGGTGCAGATGGCCATGGCGAGCAGGCAGAGGGAACCGAGAGCCAGCAGCAGGCCCGCACCGGTCAGCAGCTTGGCGGCGGCAGCCATCTTTCAGGATCGTACTCAAAAGAAGCGCTGATTTATCTCCAAACACGACATGTTGGACCTGGAGGGTCGTGAGATGCTCCGAATGATTTATCGCAGCATGCCTACGAAAAACGGGCCCAAGCAAAATTTAAACCAACAAACCAAGCGCACATGTCCAATTAAGCCACCGGAGAAGAGGATGCTTCAAGCGATGAAGAGGAAAGGATGGAGGGTGGTGTGCTTGCTTTCTCTAGCTCTCCCCCTCTGTGCGTGTGTGTGTGCGCGCGCGCGTGTCTGTGTTTGCGCCACCTTTGTTTGCATTACGTTGTGGGGAACGTGTCCCCACAAAAGTTGACAGATCTGAGATTTTGACATTGTGCTGGTCCAAGTGAGAAACCGACTTACTTTCCTTTAAATATATTGCTCACAAATATTAGGGGGACACTTTAAAATGGAATATATATGATAATGAAATTTCCTTTAATTTATGTGAGCAGTGTATTTGTGTTTACAGTGCATGTCCGTTAATCGATGCCAAAAAAAATGAAAGGAAATAACTGACTCAAATCCTTAACCGTTCAAGCTTTTGGAAAGATGCTGGGCATTATGGGGAATGGTGTGTCCTGTAGTTTTGCTCAGCAATCCAGGTTAAAACATCCACCATTAATTTAGTGAGGCAAAGCAACAATTTACTGGGGCACATACAGTAATCACTACAAACAGGACAGCTCATGTCTGTATGTCTCAACAGGCAGTATGAAAGGTACAAAACTGCTCAAAACTGCATGTTTCAACTCTTTTCATAGATGTTCAGAATGATTCAGGTCAGAGATCACAGAAAGACAATTTAGAACAGTTCAGTGATTTGCTCTTAGCCATTTTTTAGCTGTGTGTTTTGGGCCACCATCTTGTTGCCGGACCCATAACTTGTGACTGGAACAAGGGATTCTGACAACTGGGCTACTTGAGAGTTAACTGTGACAGAAACAGGAAAGCAACCAACAAAGATCCTTCGTTTTACAGGAAAAAAAAACCCAGATTTGTCCAGGCTACCTGAAGGACATTCTCACAGAAGTATTGGAGATTGTCAGTATGCATCGCAGCAAATTCCACTCTGTCCTTTTATGTTTGCCAACTCCGTCCTCCTGGGTGTTTTTCCATGGAGCCTACTGTCGCTCAATAAATCACAGATGCTGTTGTATCTTGACTTCTTTGGAAGTTTTCCTCAGCTTATCATCCATACCATTCAGAACATCCTTGGACCATGATGATATGAAACTATTTTCCCCATTTTAAATAGTCTGAATGACTGATAGTAAAATTAAAGGCTTACTTTGCAAGTAACATTTGGGATTTGAATCCAGATTTTTACATCAGTGACATTCAAGTACCAAGTAGAGGTCAAGTCCTTTTACAAATCATGTATATTGACCAAGCATGGCCGAAGCTAACATGAGTCTGGACAATTTACTGAGCATAGGTAATCTGTGATTACTCTGGGTCCCCAGAGGCAGCCTGCCCTTTGGGAAATGATGATCTAGGAAAGAATCGATCCCTTTAGTCCGCAATGAATGCAGTTCAATCTGAATGACTGCAATTACCGTTGTAATAGTGCAGTGAAGCTTTGAGAAATACATCACCACACGCAGCAAGCCACTTCTGGGCAGCTGACAAAGGAAGGCAACCCGCCGGGAAGTCGTTATGGCAACCGTGCCTTTGCCAAACAGACTGTGAGGAAATTGGACAAGTGTGAACGCACGATCGATACCACCCTCTCGCTTCCCATATGACAGTTCAGAGCCAGGCTGTGCAGGACAGAAACATTGTAGAGTTACACTTATGCAGTACAGTCTCTCAAAGAAGTAGAGTGTGAGAACATTGGTGCAGGTACACAAACCGTGGGTCACGTTGCTGTAGGTCAGGTTTACACCGCAAAAGGGGCATAGTGTACATGGAGAAATTATTACATAAACAATATCAAGTAATACTTTTAATACTATTCATAAGAGATAATAATAATACATAATACATCTGCAGGTCAGTGACTACATTAAAATGCGTGTAAAGGTTTAGCATCTCAAACAATATGGTGTGCTAAAGAAAATAATTTGATCTTTGCTTCCAGATTAAGACACTAAACAGTAGTTATTTTGAAAAGCATTGGTCTGAAGGGGGACAACCCAGTAGGAGGCAACTCTGGTCTGAACTGACAGTGCAAGCTCAACAGTTTTGACTGAAGGTCTGCATACGTTCTGTGATGCAACAGCTCTACCAAATGTTTATAGTGAAATATAGAGAAAGCCTGCAGAACTGATTATTTATTTCCTTTTGGATTACTTTTCTTCTTAACCTTCCACAATTCTGAGATGAATACAACCCAAATAGCTTGATGTCCAAACACGGTTCAAACATACATATGTAGATAATAGTCGATCCAACATGACCATTTTTAATACACTGCTCACAATAATTAGGGGATACTTCGTTTTGGGGTATCCATTACATTGTGAGCTATATAGATTCATTGTACAATTTTAAACCGGCAAAAGAAAGGCACTGATGGAGGGTTCAAATTTCAAGTGACAAAATTGTAATTTTAACTGAAACCAGTATTGTCATCACAGGCCATTTAATGTCCGAGTGGTCTGTTGTTACAAATCTCCATCCTCTCCCCCGCGCTCTCTCTTGTTCCCCATCTCCCTCCAGCTCTCTTTAAACTTATGTAGCTTGTATAATGTTGGATAGTTTGTGTGATGTTGTAGAGGTGGCATAACAGTGTATGTTTTCGATTTTGTGTAATACAATGCAGAATTTTGTACAACCCCCCTATCTAAAACCATGCGTGTCAAGTCAAATCTTTTGCACTTCTCACTCTCTCACTGTGTAAACATTGCACATTCTGCCCGGAATCAGAATGAAGCAGCAACGAGGCATAGACTAATAAAACAGTTCTACACTATTAGTGTATTACTGTGTACAAATTAAGACACTGAACAGCAGTTATTTTGAAAAGTATATTATCAAACAAAATTTCTTTATTTTTTTCCATAACAATACTGGGAGTGTTAAAATCTAAATTTTCTCACACATGACCTTTTTCTATAATAAATACCTCTGTTTTTAAAATATACACATTTAAGTAAGCTCGACAGGATCCGGAGACTGACGTTCCTCCATGCATGCAGGATGTGTCAAACTGCACAAGACTGTCATGATTGAATATCAGTATCATAAGTGAGAGAAAGGCACTACATAAATAAAACCTTTTTTTTTTTTTTTTACTATGATCAGTCTCATTAATAGCCATTTCATCATTGTATCAACTTTAGATAAGACTGAAATGTAAAGGGACACTATGAAAAAAAAAAACAGTGCAGTAAAATGTTCAGTAACTAATACAAACTGTATTGACCCAACTGGAAAAGTGGCATAGTGGAGAAAACATGATGTTTCTGAAATAACACTGCACATAAAGTAAAGCAGCAAGATGCTGAAATGTAGATAAAGTAGTGGAATACTTAGAAAGAGTTAGTGTGCACACGTGAATGCAGGTTGCCGCCATAGGGTGAACTATGATTTCTTGATCTTAAAATCATGTTGTTCAGAATTGATCATCCTTCCAAGTGCCACTGTTCTCTCTAACTCCCAGAGCAGCCAGGCTGATAAATTCCCCAGTTTCACTGATCACAATGCATAGTTGCCAAAATGTACAAAGTTCTGCGTGTACTGCTACCAAAGTCCGAACCAATAGTGTATCGAGTGTTATACACATTCACGTGATGTCTCCATTATATTTGATCCCAACAAGCCAATCCTTTCATGAAGTATAATTGGATTGTAAGGTCCAAACCAGTATACAGGACCTTTCAGTACCTTTCAATAAATCAGTCACTTTTATGTCACTTCCAAAGTTCCAGGTTAGACTTAAAACTGAATCCCACATCCACAAACCTGATTGTCAAGCCATCTTTTGGGGTCAATCTCAAATTAAAGCTTAATGACTGGAGTACACTGTTCATCAGTACTCTGGTCAAAGTTTTTATGGGTGCGCGGTGCTCTGCTCCATCTATTCAGCTACAAGGGAAAGCAAGGCCATGACTCCAACGCCACTGAAGATCAGCAGGATCTGCATTAAGGAGTGTCTGGGAAGAACACAGAAGAAATGTGTTATTTACGATGCAAGGTACAATTTTACAACATGCAGACCAAGCACCTGTGTGTTAAGGTCTTGAAATGACCAACAGTAGCAGTGCTGAGACTTCAAAACAGCACCTTCTATCATTACTATCTTTCAAGTATTGACCAGGCAAGGGTCTGTTTAGTAGTCAGGGTGGACATCTACACTGCAGTATGCAGAAAAGTGTTTGCAGACACCCAAAAATTACAAATTAGATGTTCCTCCAACTCAACATCATGCTACTGGTTTTCATCAACAGTCCCACCATGCCCAGGCCACACCAGAGAGCAGTAACTCCCTCCATCATTCAGTTATCAGACGACGATGTGCCTCCAAGGACTTCCCACTGAGGACTCAATACCTCAAATATTTGTCATCACTTAATTTAATTGTTGTTATTTGCTTAATTTGCACTATTAATACAAATGTAACCATTTCAGTTAACAGCTAGTGGACCCAAGGAGGATGGCTCCCTTTTTGTGTCTTTGTCCTCCCAAGATTTCTTCCTTCTACATTCAGGGAGTTTTCTTGCCACTGTCGCTCTAGGCTTGCTCAGTTTAAGACTTGGCATTTTTTTTTCCACAAATTCAACTCTTTTGGTTTTTGGATTTGTTCACACCCTTCTGTTTTTCAGGTTAACAGTGTTTTCCATAAGAATAGAACTACAATTAAACAAACAAAATTTGACATTTGACAACAGAAGACATTTGAATCAATGTAAATTGCTGTCTAACATTTAGCAACAACAAAAATTATATAAAAAATTATATTCATAAGGTTCAGGTTGCTTATTTTATTACGATGAAGGAGTGCAACTTAAATCATTTGATTTTCACAAATACAAGGTCCCTTTAGTAATGCACTTAGGATACTGCTGTGCTCCGAGTTAAGGCTAGAGGGTCACTGGCTGCAATTTTTATTAATTTAGTTTTTTTTTTTTTTTTTTTAACAAATGACCGACTGATTTTCTAAAATTCTATTCATTGCTAAAGAAAGATAGCAGAGCTGCTGTGAATGGCTCCGTGCTCTCTGTAGTTTTAAAATCGTTGCCTTTGTTAGCCTTCAAATTCTGCAAATTCAGCAGAGTGAGGTCATTTTAAATGTCTTATTAAATTCATTCATCCTCCTCACTTAATTTTGCCATGCACAGCAAACACTCAGGCTAAAGATACGGTTGTGTCCCAAACAGATTTCCTCTAACTCATTAGGTTCCCTACTCCCTCATTAGTATTGCTAGTTAAATAGGTAATAAAGAGCTCATGTTCTTCAGTAAACAAATGAATGCAGTAGGTCTGTGCATCTGTCATCCCTCAAAGAGCAGTGATACCTGAGGTCATTTTCCTCCAGCAGATCAGGCACCACACTGACCAAGGCGATATAGAGAAAGCCTCCAGAACTGAAGGGTAGGATCCAAGCTGTGGCGTTCTCTTAAGGACAGAAAAGCAAAAAAACAATATATACAATAGAATATATACAATATATACACAATACAACAAAGTAATTCGTTATATAGTTTGCACCATGGTCAGGAACAAAATAACGAGCTGTATGTGGACATGGATACTCACCTGCTCCCTGCTGCGATTGGGCAGAGAGGGCAAAACACGCCCCCAGAACTCCACCCAGTGCCGTGGACAGCTGCATGCGGGCTGCACTCCAGCGATCGAAACCGGCTCGGAGCAGAATGGCGAAATCTCCCACCTTTCCACACAAACAGATTTACTATGCAAATACTGAAGTTATGAGGCTATTACAGTGCACAAAAACGACACATGTAAAGGACTGCAGACTATTTCTACAATAAAGCCAAGGCTACTGCTACAAAATCAACTGAAAAACTCAGTTGCCAGTTATAACAAAAAGATCAAATTGTTTATTTATTAATTTTTTCCCCCCACACCATAATCCTCTTCCACTGATCTTCATTTCAATCCTTGTGAGCTTTAGCACACTGTGGCCTTTACACCCCATTCCCCTCATGAGAAAGTGCTTCTTTAGCTGCTACCCTTACAATCTTGATCAAGCTTTTACATACTAGAAGGGTCAACATGGCGTCGTGATGGAGCAGCCAGATGCTGCTGTTGCTCAAGTGTAAGGGGATGCCACATTAAATATTGTAGTCAATAAAAGCTGCTCGTTCTGCTTTTTATTCAGTTTTTGACAAATATTATGTATTCTGATAAAGAGACTAGGAAATAATTAAATACTGTAATTTGAACATTGCAGCAAAACAACGATACATCTAATCAAGAGAGGGGCGGACGGTACACAAAGAAGAAAGACTGACAAGTCAAAGAGATGAAATTCTGACAGACAAAGAGACAAGATGCAGGTCATAACAACAGAGAGAAGAGAGAGGGATGTGTGTGTGTGCGCGCGTGTGCGTGTGCGTGCGTGCGTGAAAGAGAGAGAGAGAGAGAGAGAGAGAGAGAGAGAACAGCCTTGGAACAAGAAAGCAGAACTCACCTCATGGGGGATTTCATGCAGCAGGATCGCAAAGGTTGTCAAAAAGCCGACCTGTCAGATCAGAACAGAAGAATTCTTCACACATCAGCTCGGTTACGCCGTATACAGGTTTCTAGCCAAGGGATCTCATGCCGAAATGCTTAAGGATCACAATGGCATCACACACAGCATCACAAATATCAATAAGACTCTGATGCATGAACTGTTGTGCTGGGATGGGTTCTTTTTAAAAGGTGCTGTAAACTCATCTGCCACTTCCTTAGCTAAGAAGTATATAGTAAAAGTTTAAATACATAGAATCGAAACTTAGAAAATGGATCATATTTAAAGAAATTAAAATACATGAAATACATTGTGAAGAGTATAATAAAAGATTATACACAACTACAAAATGATAACATAGTAAATATAAGAGTACATATAAATATAGTCGAATCCGGTTAATGGGACCAGCTGCTTATTTGGACCAAACAAGTACCGAAACAAATCCTATTATATACGTGTAAAGTTATTCGCTTATTTGGACCAAAATTCTGCTTAATCAGACCAAAGAAGATATGGGAGGATTTTTGGGATCCCCGGGAGAATATATGCTTTTATCAAAGGTCAGGAAATCAGAAAAGTTGTGTTGACAAGAGAAAAACCAGCGAGAGGTGACCACACCCAAAACGTTCTTGATTTTGTTCAAGTGCAGTCCGTCAAGAGAAGGTATCAGATCCCACTGGATAAATTCTTCAGACGTTGACTGGAATTTAGTAAGAACTTGTTTTTTACAGTGTTATGCTTCTCATGCTGAGTATCTACATATTGTGTTGTAGATCGTTTATTTATTAATGAACAAAGTTGCTAAGCAACAGTAGTTCTTGTTTGTACGTTCGCTATATGTGTAAATCGTACAATAAAGGTTTA
>JAUZST010003848.1:0-16806 GCA_034779995.1 Parotocinclus haroldoi
AACTTATTATTATTTTTGTACTTAACTATTGTAAGTCGCTTTGGACAAAAGTGTCTGCCAAATGTAATGTAATGTAATTTGGTTTTTTAGGAAGAGAAAAGACTCTCCGTGCAAAATTTCAGGTAAAATCTTCAATACTCTTTAGAACTTTAATTTGTAAATCAGTGTTGAGATGGACTGTTCTACATATGATAAGCAAGTATTTTTCTGTATTCTACTTCACAGTAAGCTTCTCAACAATGCTACTTTCCATACCTCACTTCTTGCGTGTGCTTTAGAAGTCGTCTCGGCAACTTATGTTGGTAAGCTGAGTGACAGCCACTCAAATCTGAACTCGAATGTTTTAAGAACACCATTGAGTGTTCGGTTTGTTTCTCTCTACAAAAGTACCGCAGGATGGTGGATTACACCTGTAATATGTAAAAGGACAACTTTATGTTGTAGACTTACTGCATTAAAAACCCCACCAATCCAATCCAGGGGCATGTATATGTAGGTATGTGTGTATATATATTACATCATTATTTCAAAACCTCTTTACAAAATTATCCGGATAGCAGTCAGTTCTGTTTATTGCCTCAATACAAGTCAAGTCTGTTAGCAGAATGATTGCAGAATGATTACAGAATGTGGTGTGGAACAGACTCTTGTTTAAAGCGGGGCAAGATGCCAAGTTTAAGAATGCTCATTTACGTTTCATATTCTAGACAGTATAGTAGAGCTGGCATAAGCCCGTAACATGGGTGGTTTATGTACTGTATTGGTTGATATAAGGTGTGTATCCTAACTCGAATGGACATTGTGACACATACCTACACTGCTCAAACAAGTCAGGGATATTTCAAAGTAAATATGAAGCAATCGAAAAAAAAGAATTATTTAATTTTTTTTCAGTGAACAAGATAACCAGAAAAGCAAATTAAAAATCAGAAAGTTTTTCCATAGCTTTTCTAGTAAGATGCAACTCAGTTATGGTATTTGAGTAGCAAATGACATATTCATGGGGTGAACACAAGCATGTCAAACTATACGAGAGTGCCCCTACATTGACTGTTCAGTAGGGTCACCCAAGACTGCCAAAACACACCGACGGTGACGGGGCATGAACCGGATCAGACTGGCCAGCAGTTCATGTGCAAGTCTCTTCATATTTATTTTGAAATATCCCCTAATATTTGTGAGCAGTGTATATAAAGCAGCATTACAATAAACTTTCTTTATTTTAAACATTCTATTTTAACAGCTTAGCAAATGTTAATCTATCAAAACAGCATGATTACAGTACTGGGTATGAATGTGACAATATAATATGAATATAATATATATAACCTGTTTGTAGCTACTTGGGCCCTGTTTAGACAAAAGGTTGTTTGCTTTGTTAGACACATAATAACAAGCCCTGTGCTAAGACAGGTTCATTTGCTGGATTATTGATTAGAGTGAAAAAAGCGTAGACTGGAAGCGAAAGAAGCCAGAAGTTTTTGACTGATTTAAAAAGGTCAAAACAATTAACTTAAGTTTTATACTTTGTTCTGATTATTGCTGTTAGTGACCTTGGATTTGTGAAAGGCGCTATATAAATGGAACTTATTATTATTATTATTAATAAAACATTGGATCTTTAATGGGGCAAGCATAGGATGCCATTGCACACTTGCAAATGCCTGCTAGAAACTCCATAATATCTGCTATTGTTCTAGGAACAGGACAGAATTAGAGGCATAGAACCCACTGTTCCAGTGTTCAGCACTTTCTCGGCTACTTTGTCTCCTTATTGTATTCATGCGTTTGACTGAGCTGTAGATCACTTTTTGTTTTTAAGGGAACTGTAATCCAAGCCCGCTTTGCCATCAGATGTTTGTACTCGTATCGAAATGCTATGTGATTTAACAACAATGGAGTGTTCAAAGAATTATGTCTGGGTGTGGTTTTCCTACTTTAGGAGGTTCCCTGAAGAACGGTGCTATTGAATCTCCTGAGATGAACCTGTGCTTCCCGTGGATCCTGGATGTTTTCCAGCTTCATGCATTTGACTTCTACAAAGTGATTGAGAGCTTTATCAAGGCAGAGCCCACTCTGAAACATGAAATGATTGAACACTTGGGCCGCTGTGAGCAGCAGATTATGGAGAACATAGCATGGAAAACGGTGAGTCACGTGTCTTCGTTTGGTAAACGATGAAAGTTATGTAATATAAAATGCCTTGAAGACGTAAGGGGACATAACTGTGATGTAACTAACTGTTCTGTTTATTTTTTTTTTAATAATAAAACGCATAACTCTGGTTCCAAAAACTGTTTGGATTTGAGAAAGGAATCAGGGCTATAAATCAGAGATGTGGGCTGTTTGCTGATTTGAATTTGAGTGTGCTGAGAAAATGCATGTCACCCGCTGAAGTCGTTTGCAGTGAAATGTGTTGTAGCAGACGAGAAGACAATGAAAATATTTTTTGTATAATTTGTTTTGAATGCTGTTTTTGTACTCTTAATGATTCGAGTCACGATTTGATTTTCTCATTACTAACCATTTTTATGTTTGATATCACGTTCCCGTTTTCTTTTAAAACAATACACCTATTTGTAGACCCTTTTCCATCCGTGATTGACTGCGTCATTTAGACATGAACCAAAGTACACAATACATTCGTGCAACCCTATGACCCTAGCACTTAAAAGTACCTGCTGAAACGTGAAAACGTGACTTCAGTTAGTTTTGCTGAACTTTTGTAAGCTCATTGTTTGCTCTTGGCTTTGAATCATCACCTGAATTCAAATGAGTCATTGAGCGTAGTTTTTACAAATACTCTAAGCTGGACCCAGGAAGAAATGTTCAGAAGGTAACTCATTTAGAAGAAGAGATCTTCTGTAAGTTGGCATTTGGCCTTTGCGGGCAGGCCATGTCCTGAATGTCAGTGATGGTTTTGTGGTTCAACAAATTCGCATGCAATGAATTCTACTGTAATTTCAATCTTACTGGCTGCTGTACTGCTGGTGATGACTCTTGTCCATCTGTGGTTTGAGGCAGCAATTGATTGCCCCCCCCCCCCAGTGAGAGCATGACGGTAAATCGCAGTTGTGACTTTTGACCGGCTATAGGTGGCACAAATTGTAATACTATTGCCTTGCGTGTTATGGGGTGAAGCGGAGCAGAGAGGCAGCCAATCAAGTGATTGATATGAACCCCCTATGCAGCCGGTATGGTATGGTCTGCACCACAGCATAGCAACAATCTCCTGAAATGTTTGCTTCATGCACGCTCATGTACTAAATAACAAAAGGCTGCTTGTGGAAGATGAGCTGCTGCCAGGGCAGTTTGGAGGGTGTGGAGTGGAAACCATATAGAAGGGGTCCGTGTTAGGTGTGATTATTTTTGGTGATGGCTCAGAGCTCAGTTTGCCATATAGTTACCAAGCATAAGATTTCAGAAATTAAAAAGGTGGCTGATGTCCACAAACCATAGTGATAATGATTGAACGACTGAAAAAAAAAATGATTCGGTTAGATAAAATTATTACAATATAGAGAGAAAAGCATTGCAAACCAAAGTCCCTCTCTCCATTTTTGCAATAGACACCCTTTTGCCCAACATTTGATTGTATTATTTGGCTGTGTCACGTTTTATCCTGGTGCTTGACACTACTGATTTTCTTATATTCGTCATACGTAACGAAGTAAAAGAGAAACCCTTACTGGAAATCCCAATCCTGCTAAACCTTTTTCCCAGGCAAGTGATAGGGACTACCATACTTTACTGCACCTCTGTAGTGCTAAATGAGTTGAGTGCGTGACATTGACTCTGTCACGCACGTGACTTCCTGTCATAAGGTACAGGCATGATTGGATGTAAGGGTGGGGTCTATCCATGACAGGCAAGCCTGTGCCCTATGTTCTCTGGGATATGAGTTGTTCTAGTTAATAGCAGCTATGGTGTTTTGTTTATGGTGGGAAATGTTTTGGCTTATTCCATACCACAGTTTATTTTACCCATTTGTTTTCTTGCATGCATTATAAGTGTTAAGAAAATGGTTTTAAGTAAAGAGAAATCCTTTTTCTTAATTACTTGCGTCAGTGTGGTAAAGTCCAAAATATTTTTGAGATTCTAATAGCCAGGATGTCAGTAAACCTATTCAGCCAGTAACGTCTCAACGTATTTTTTTTTGTCACCTTCATGACTGACTTTGCTGTAGCCCATTTGCTTCAAGGTTTGGTGTTGCACATACACTGTAGCTCTGCTGCACACCTCAGTTGTAACAAGTAGTTATTTGAGCTTTTCTATCAGCCCGAACCAGTCTGGCTTTTCTCCTCTCCCTGTGGCAACAAGGCCCCTTTGGTCTAGAGAACTACCCCCTGGATATTTTCTCTTTTTGTGAGCACTTTCTGTAAAACCTAGAGATGTGGCTGTGTGTGAAGTTTCTAAAATACTTAAACCAGCTTATCTAACACCAACAAACTTTCCACATTCAAACGCATTCTCCTCACCACTCTGATGCTTTGAACTTCAGCAGGTTGCTTTGTCAATGTCTGCATGCCTAATGCTTTAAATAACGAGTTTCTGGCTTGTGATTGCTGATTAGAAACGTGCATTAAAACGCAGTTGAACAGGTGTACCTATTAAAGTGGCTGATGAGTTTATGTAGGAATATAGTCAAGAGCATGATTAAATAAATAACTTTAATTACACCGTTTTCAAGATGCTTAGAAAACAATCTTAGAAGAAATGTCTTGCTCCACAGTACACAGATAAGAACAGAAACAATTGAGGGTACTCATTTATTTTTGTTCTAAGCCACGTAGCTAAACTACGAATTCAATTAAGAAACTTAGATGTAAGTTTTATCTCTTAACATTTTTTTTTATAATATTAAAATTTGAATTCTTATGTCCGTGATACATTTGCTTCACCACAGGGCTGTCAGTTGATTTAAATATTTAATTATGCAATGGCAGAAATTTTAACACCGATTTGATTGCTTATTGATTGCTTCAATGTTAAGAGCGAATTATCTTCAAACCATGTGGATAATATAAACCAAAACAATTAGTTTATTAATTTGGAATAATTCAATAAACATACACGAAAAACAGTTAATAATCTGAATGATACCTTCTATTCAAAGTAAAAGCTTGTGTGAGTCGGGATGGTAAAGCTTGCTGTTGTGTTTATGTGCACTTTTATGCAGAGCATCTACTGTCACACAGTAATGAGCAAAACATATAAAAGTTGTCCTAAATCCTATACAAGCCTTACAACCTCTGTTCCCTATAGACTGATAAAGTAAGCTGTTCTCAAGTTTTCTGAGGTATTAATGAAAGACCTGTGACTTGCTTTGATCAGAACACCTCAGAGTTTGGGCACCACATCACCATTTTCATTGTCTGAACAGCCTTTTCAGAACAATTGGTTTTGTGTGCTTGTTCCTTTAAATGATGAGCCACTGTTGTGTATATGTTGATCCCTTGAATATTAAATGAGTTTGTAAGCTTAATTGATTTGTTGTAGCGGTCCTGACAGGAAATGAACCTAATGATCCGGTTTAAAAAGCAGCATGTGTTCAATTTAAAAATGTTCAGCAACTTAATATAAACACGTCTGCATATGTTTCTACACAGGATAGAATATAGCAAATCAAAATGTAACCAAGCACAAAAGTAGTAATTAGTGGTAAGAGATGCATATTATTAAATTTCTATGTAAAGAAGTCATCACAGACTTTTATGATGCACTAAGACCATGTTAGGCAATTTGTCTTTAAGTGATTAACTGAAATAGAAAGAAAGCAGAAGTTTCTCATCTAGCTGTTGCATATGTACTACTCTCAAAAAGTATGGGGCATTTCATTAATCAGTATATAGAATTATTTTGTGGCCAATGTAGTATGGAAAAGAACAATAAGAGCTGACTCCTATACAAATAATGCTAATAATGAGTGTTGTGTGTGGGTAAACTGCTCCGGGAGGTTTTTTAGCCACTCCTGTACCTGCAAATACTGAGGCTATGAGCTCTGTTTGTATTAAAGTGATTAATGACCCTCTAAACTGATGGTTCTATTATAAAACCCGTTTCATGGTGATTTGTATTTGGTCCTTGCACTTGGGAAAAATGTATACGAATAGTAGAAGATATAGACTTGTGACTAATTTGGTGTTTCTGAATATAATAGACATTTATTAAGCTCTAATACACATTTCTCAGTAATGGCATTTGATGCAGTAAAAATGTCCCTTAATATTACATTATTATTAATGCATGACCATGATTTGAATGAATTTCTAGGCACTAGAACTCCAGAAAACAGTATCAAACAGAAAAACAGAAATCAGAGACTAGGTTTAACAGGGTTTTGGTCAAATCTCAGTCAGCTGTTTAGCAGCTTGTATAAAGTCACGTTTAATTGGAACGCCATGAATGATATTAGCCACATATGTATATTGCTGATCTATTAACGTTTCTGAAGTGCGATGCTGTTACTGGAACAGATCGGCTTATATTTAAATGACCTCATCCAGTATTTACCCCTTTCATGAAAATGTGCTTATGTCCTGTAAAAAGTTCAGTCACTTTGGTGTTCGGTCCATCTTGGCGCTTTAACATTGAGGTGTGTATAGCGCTACGTCGCTTGAAGGACTTCTGGATGGTCTCTGACGTGAAGTAATATATTACTGGGTCAAAGCAGCAGTTGGTCACTGCAATGCATAGTCCTATAGGGTAAATAGTCTTGACAGCTTTCTCCAAATAGCAGTTGTTGATGGTTTTACTTCGGACTAGGCTGTAGAAGATGAGATTGATGTTATAGGGGATGAAGCAAATACAGAAAGTGAACAAATGCACCACTATCATGCGCAGGATCTTGGCCTTTTTCAGCTGCCATTCAGTTTGAGTAATATCAGGATTCCTCAAGGTCTTTAAGATCATCATGGAGCAGGAAACATTAATTAGGAGCGGGATCATAAAACCCACTGTCACTATGACCGCCACCACTTTAGATAGCTTGGCTTTCCACTCGCTGTTGGTAAAATTCTCAAAGCAAGAGTATTCCCTTTCAGATCTGGACACTTGAATTACTGCCGACAAGCTGACAGCCAGCACAATGAGCCAAACTGCACAGCAGGCCATTACTGCTTTTCTTTTAGTCCTCAGTGACCTGGAGGCGAATGGATAGACGATGGCAAGAAAACGATCAGCACAGATGCACGTCAGGAATAAGATGCTTCCGTACATATTTGTGTAGAACAACATTATTGAGATCTTGCAGGTAGCCTCTCCGAACGGCCAACTCCGGTTGATGAAGTAGAAGATCCTGAACGGCAGACTGATGACGAAGAGCGTGTCACATATCGCCAGGTTTAGCATGTAGGTGGTAGTCTCGTTCCTTTGTTTGAGCGTGCAGGTGAAGATGTACAAAGCCACCATGTTGAAGAGCAGTCCAAGAATGAAAACCAAGCTGAAAGCTGTGCTGTATAGAGTGTATTTAAATTGATCTTCAATTGTACAGTTATTGCTGCTGTTTTGCATCGTTGCATCAGGGTTGATCATTGCGCCATGCTGTCCAATTCCAAGCCCAGATTTGGTTACAGTCCAGTTGAATAGACAGTCAGAACCGTTTTGAGACACTTACAGTTTGCATGTTTAAACGTACTTCCTGCAGGTGTGAAGGTTCAGTTCTGCTCTCTTGCTCTCACGCTCTCACACGTGTTCTCCGACACTGCAGATATTTCTTGATGTAGACCTCCGATATTAAAACCTTGAGAACGGTGTCATTTCCTGTCTTGTATTCTTATTCTTTCTTGTATTCCATTGGTTTTGTTCTGTGTCTGCAGTAATAGCCAAATGATGCCTATTTAAGAAAAGAGCTTTTCTCTCTGGCCATCTTCTAGAACACGCCACAGATCTTGACTTCTAGCTCACAGGCTTCTGTGTAACCATGCTGCTGTCCATGCTGTGACTCGGTTAATGGTAAAGTAAGCCTCACCGATAGATTCAGAGCAAGTGGAAGTGTTGTTTGATGGGAGGAGCCTCAGTATACAACATTGTGAAATACTAGTTCCCTTATACTAAGCCTGTCATGCTTCCTTTTGTGCTATGGGAAAATGCTACAGACAGTTTTCCCATTGAGAACTATAAACAGCATGTATTTTTTTAAACTTTATGTACAGTTTCTGTGCTGTACGCAGTTTACAGTCACAATTCCACTCGGAAATCTTTCCAGAATGTTGTAAAAGAATATTGTAATTTCCAGGTCAGCATTTGACATTTTGCTCAAAGGTATAGTGCATATTCTAGAGAGATCCTTTCCGTCCAACCTCATATATACAGATATGATCACAAAAACAACCCAGCTTGACGATGGTGGACTACAAGTTATCTTCATAATAACTCATCGCCATAAAAGGCTGAATAAATGGTGATGATGATAAATGGGTCCAGATTGTAAGTCATAGTTAGCACGTAGTCAAGTGTATGTGTATAGCTCATCTGTGTTTGAGGATGTATTTGTCCTGAGTATTTTATGTTAAAGTTAAATTTATTTACGTAGTGTCACAAACCAGGGAATGCATGGGAAAATTACCTAAATGCGATGAGGAAACATTTGGATGACCCATCTTGGGAGCAGCATAGATGTAAGAATTAACTTAAACCTAAATAATAAGGGTATCATTTATTTAATATTTGATTTTGATTTATCTCCATATTCTCATGCAAGGTTGTGTATTTGGTATGGTAAATGAGATTTATTAACCAAATATACTGCTCACAACAATGGCTCGGTGGGTAGCACCTCTGCCTCACAGCAAGAAGTTCCCGGGTTCAATCACAAGTTGGACTGTTGATGACAAGTTGATTTGGATGAGGTCTGACTAGTGTCGTTACTCCATTGCTACATTACTACATTTTTCCATTCATAAATAGTTGTTGGTGAAGTTCTGTTAATAAACTAAATTTCTTGGTTGCTTCATAGGATTCTCCTCTGTTCGATCTTCTGAATCGGTGTCGTGAAGAGGGGTCTGGTGAACAAGCAGAGCCTCCTGCCATGCTCAACCAGCCTCTGCAGCACAACTACACTGCTGTCGATCTGTGAGTCTCTCCTCTCTCACGCTTTCACTTTCGCACACACTCTCGCACAAATCCATATCATGTAAACCGATTTAGCACTGAACACTTTCCTCTGCTATTCTATACTTCAGTGAAATGTTATCTCCTTTTTCCTGTTGATTTGGAATACTGGAATAGCATTGGTTAACCATGTCCTAAACACACACACACACAACTTAAAACCGCTATATTGTTAATAATTAACATGTAGACACGTTTTAGTTTGATCAAGTGTACTTTACTGTTTCATCAAGTGTGTGAGACTTGCTCTGCAGAGTTAATTAAAATATTTGGCGAGGTGTTCTCCTTGGGGGTTGTTGCGATGAGTCATTTTTGTATTTATAACTATGATAATGTGTAATAAGTAAATGCCTGTCATTTGTGGTCAGGTCTAGATTTGAATGAGAATTGAGCACAGAGCACATTTTGCTGTGTTGCTGATGCTTGTGTTTTCAAATTACTTTGCTACATTGTAAGACAGTTGGACTCCAGTTAGCTGCAGTCCGCATTCAGGACAAATATCGATCATTTAATTTGACGAATTCAGTAAGCTTCTGTTTGTGGTGGCAGGCTGTGGTTGGGGGTGGGGGTGGGGTGGTATGGGACCTTGCATCCTCTTTGCTCGCTTCAGTTTTTGTGCTTTTTTTTTCACTCTTCTGCTCGCTACTAAAATACCTGTTCATGTTGTAAATAGAACAGGAAATGCGTTGCCCTGTAAAATAAGACTCCTAGAATCTCAAAGTTTGCACATAAATTCTCACTATATAAACGTGTTTGTGTCAGAGCGAGTGAGCGAGTGGTAAAGACGTGCTGAGCGAATCTGTGTTCCATGTTAGCACTACAATTAAATAGGGTTGTATAGATAGTAAATAAATATGTGATGGTGAAAGCTGATATGGTTGTTGGTCAGAACAAGTAAATGAAAGTATGGGAAACACTAGAACTTTTTTTAAAAGATTCAAATCAGCATACAGTTGTTACAAGGATGTTCAAAACGTCAATCACACCCTGATAGTGTTTTCAAAGTAGTGCTCAGTAGAGCTCTATAAGCAAATACAAGTTCCACTGTAATGCATGAAAGTTTGAGGCATTTTATAATGTGGGGTAGATGTTTAACTTGGGGAGTGGAGTCTGCATGGAGTCTCCCACTGTCAGCGTGGGTTTACTCCAGGTACTCTGGTTTCCTGTACGAGAATGTAACATGCGTGTTTATTGATTACACTAATTTGCTAATTTGCCATTGATTTGTGTGTTGCTGAAATGGATGCAACGTTGAATTAAAAAAATCGGGCATTCACAATCACAAGTTGATTGTCACAATTATTAATGTGATCAGTTAAAACTCAGCAGTGCTGGTAATGGTAATTATGGCATGTACATTTTGTAAACTTTAACAAGCGAGATTTGGCTAAAAATGCGAAGATAACTAACCTGTTAACGAAATCTTAAACTAAGGATACAGAGGGACGCCAGATTACTGCTTACCGTGTAAAAGCCTTCGAATGATTAAAGTCTAATCATTTTCAAATTATTTTCAATAATCCAAAGTTTAATGACTTGAATTACCTATTCATATTTAATTGTTAATAAAAAAAAATACAAATCATTTTAAGTTCCATTTTGTGTTATTTGATTATTTTTCCTGTTGTTTTAGATCTTTGCTGTGGTATCATTATTGAGATACTGTACCTTAGACGGGTATTGTATCTTAGTCATGATGTTGGTATCATGACAACACTAATTACAAAATGTTGTGTAAAATTGAAAGCAGCTCCTAAGTCCAATGTGCTTGTTGTGTAGCAACAGTTAAGATTCCCTAAGGTAAGAGGAAGCACCAACTTGGGGAGTAGAAGAAGGCTGTTAACAATGTTTAAGGCAGCAGTGATGCCGGTTGTGGCCGTACCAAGCACTGCTCTGAACTAATGAACTAAACAATTTGAGGGTTAGTTTATTTATTTTGTGGCACATCAGCATCCTTGGTTATTCATGGCAGGAGCAAGGTTACAGAGATATTAGTCAGGAACATTCACATGGGGCCAGTTTAGAGCAACCTAATCCATCTTCTTGTGGGAGTACCAGGAGTAAACCCACACTGACACAGGGAGGACATGGAAACACTACACAGAAGTCCTAAGTCGAGATCGAACCAGGGATCTCAGGAGCTATGATTTGACTGCACTAACTTCTTGCACCACCAATTATATTAGTGTATTTTTGACCGTTAGCTGTCCTAATTAATTAATTAAACAAACAAATAAATAAATAAAAGGTTTCTTGTCTTGACCTGTTTTATGTGTCCTTCACACAAGCAGATGAATGTCAGGGGTGATGTCCTAAAATGTTATGATGGGATTTTGGTAGTCAGATGTATGGGTGTGACAGAGGCATTTAGGCAAAGTTTCTGTGCTTCCATTATTGATCTGGCTCAGTCATGCCTATTCAACCCTTTCTTTCCAGTGAAGCTACCCAGGAGCTTTTGTTTAGTTGTTGTAGACAAAAAAAGATTGCAAGATGTATAGTGTATTCTCTTTTGGCCTCCCTCAGTTACCTGTCCCCTATGAAGCCTAGTCGCCGTGTTGCTGCAACAGCTGATGCAGACACTCCAGCTGTGACCCCTTCACAGACACCTTCTGCTGAAACCAGACAGCTCCGCTCAAACTCGCTTAGCCTTTTCTACAAAAAGCGTAAGCACCTCTTATCTTGTGGCTTTGGAAGATGGAAATTTTACATGTAGATACTGATCATCATGCTGTTGACCTTTTTGATTTTTTTTTTTTTTTAAACCAGAGTGGCTGTAGCAGCCGATGTAAGCACTCATAATCAATATATTCATCAGTATATTCGTCACGCTACATCTGGTTAATTACTGACAAGTTCCAACACACGCACAGTGAGTGTGTATTGGGAGATACATATTCTAATTGAATATTCTTCTAAAATAATTTTAGACATAGCCATTATTTTCCAAACAAAGTGTGTGAAAGCTGTGCCAGCTATTTAGCAGTGACATTTTGTGTGCAATGCATTTGCTGGCATAAAGAAAAGAGCAGCATGTATAAGGAAGAAGTTTGCAGTAGTCATTTTAAAACTTCAGTGTCAGGATATATAAGGACATGTGTTAGAAGTTAGCTTTAAAATTCTGAGTTTACTGATTTAAAATAACACATAGACTGGGAGAAACAAAAATAACAGGAAACCAGTGTCTCAACCAAGGTACTCAGTAAATAGAGCATGCTACTACCTACTGCGTGAAATGGTAATTATGTCAAATTTGGTTACTGGTTTTAATAATTTTCTCATTTGCAGGCAGGGATTTTATTTTTGAAACCAGAGATGATTTTAAAAAAAAAGAAAAAAAGAACCTCTCTGGTCACTCTATACATATGCTCTGTTGACCCAAAAATGCTGATGCGGAATTGTTATACTCGGAGTGAAATGTTGTTTTTTTTTTTTTTTTGGCAGATCAGCAGACATGATCACGCCTTACAATCGCATCAGGAACTAGGTTTTATGTGCGAACAATTTTACATTATTCTAGGTCCGTGTCAAATTTAATACCTGTCCGGGTTTTTGAGCACTACTTTTTTACCAGTACTGAAATTCCCGAAAATTCAGTAGCTTTACAAGTTAATTTGTTAAATGTAACTGAAAACTTTGTGGAATGCTGAATGGCTTCACTGAGTGTTGCTCTCTTATGTCTAGTTTACAGGCTGGCCTATCTGCGTCTGAAAATGCTTTTCTCTCGCCTGCTGACCTCTCACCCTGAACTGGAAGCTATCATATGGACACTGCTCCAGCACACACTGCAGAACGAGTACGAGCTAATGAGAGACCGGCACCTAGACCAGGTATCAAGCTGCACTTGTTTTAATCTTTACTGTGATTTGATCTGGGAGGTAGAGGCTGACATCTTTTCAGGAATCCCGCGGGAATCATGTGACCCGTGGGGGTGGGACTCAACTTAACTATACTCACGCGATTGGGTCAGTACAGGATAAAAAGTTAATGGAAGCGGGAACCAATAAATAAAACAAAAGACAACCATAGAATAGGCACCGCCATTTTGGTAATTTTTTCATTTAAGAAACCTATAGTAACGCAATTCTAAAGAACTACACGGCCCAGAAGTCAAGGGTGCTTCCGGCCACAGCTTCCCGCCGGAATTAATAGAACAGCAGCAGTGGAGGGAGTAAACACAAGCTCAGAAACTGATGTCGTAAACATTGATTTGCAACGCAAAGTTAGAAGTAACGACTTGTCTATAAAGCTCAAAGTACTGACAGGAAAGTCGCAAATATTAATGAACTTGATGAGAGTCAGGCGTGACGGTGTTAACACGATGCATGCTACTTGTAAGGCATGTTTAGTTTTAGTCAAGTACAGCAGTGAGTCGGGGACGAGTGATCTCAAGAGACACACTTGCAAAGCAAATTCTGGGAGTTGATTTAGTATTTGCATCATATGCACTTTTTTCTTTATACATGCCTAATGTTTTAAGGAAATAATTGCTCAATAAATGAGTAAAATGCAACTTTATGTTATGTTTGGGTTTATTCAACAGGGACTTGTTTATTCAACAGCTGGTCCTCCATAGGAAAAACTGTAGGGATCACAGGCCGTGTATTATTTATGTTTTGTGGCCTTTAGTGAAGGGTTTTTTTTTTAATCAAGGCATAAAATGTCTCCCTATATTACCACAAATGTACCTGTTACCATATTCTTTGAAATAAAACTCCAGAACACAAACTAATCTAAAAAAGAATGGGGATAAGATTAAATTTAATTGTATTGACTAAAAACTAAAATAAATAGGAAAAATGGGAGCGGTACAGGAGTCATTTTACCAGGAGTGGGACAGGACAGGATTTTTTTTTTTTTTTTAATTCCGACCCGGGATTGGGATGGGACAGGAATGAAAATCCACTCCCGTGTCACCCTCTACTGGGAGGTAGACCTAATGAGAACTTACTTGTTTTTTTATCTATCATGTATGTCTGCTTGGGTATAAATCTTGATCTAAATTGCATAAACTAATACTCATGAAACTGCTTTTGTAATTCCATATTTTCACTTTAAATGCATGCAAAACTAAAGCCATTACTTAAATCTATACTACAGGAGGCACGGTGACACATGGGATTAGTAGGGTCAAATTATTTTGAAATATCCCCCTTATGTTGTGACCTATATTCAGAAGATACTTAACATCCGAGGAGGGCAGGCCATTACAACCTCGAATCTATGTGCTGTGGGGTGGGGGGAAACTGGAATACCTGGAGTAAACCCATGCAGAAACGGCGACATGCAGAATCCACACAAAGTGTGGGATTGAACCCAGGACATTCTTGCTGTGAGGCAGTGGTGCTTCTCACCGAGCCACTGTGTTGCCCAGTGGAATTACAAGTTAGGAAAATGGAACAGAATATATTCTGTCCTGTGTGGGTTCAAAAGCACTTCTGAAACATTGGTTTAAAGATTGAAAGGTCTCTACATCCACTTTTCTAATCATTACAGATGACATAATAATGTCTATTATTTATGTTGTAGCACATCTGCCAAAATGTTGTGGCTGAGGTGCAGAAAGGAGTTATTCGATGCTATTTTGGATTTATTTGCTGTTTTACTTACTTGCACGGAAAGTCTTTATGTGAGACTTAATAACCCCCTCGCTTAACTATACATTTGATTTGAATAAGGGCAGAATGACTGTTTTTAAAGCTCTGGAGTCAGTATGTTGAGATGAAATGTAAAAAAAAGGGGCAAGGTTTATTGCTTTGCATAATAGCATTTGCCAAACACTGTAAAATGTAAAGGCCAGTACAGAATTGATACTGTTTAGACGTAAAGACCATCACCGACCACGCAGACCATCAGAAACTGCTTAGATCCGTGTAAAGTCTCTCTCCTTTAGAATGTGATATAATCTATGAACAGACATGAGAATATTAAGTGATAAATGCAGATGAGTGATGCACAATTAGTCCTAGTTTAACAAGAACTTAATACTGAAGCTAATACTGGAAAAAGCTGGCTTTTTTTTGTTCTCTCATTTCCCATGCCATCTCATTTCACTTTGTTTTAGCTCATGATGTCCACAATGTATGCCATATGCAAAGTGAAGAACGTGGATTTGCGCTTCAAGACAATCGTCACAGCTTACAAAGAGCTTCCCAACACCAACCAGGAGGTGAGATTACAGCTCTTCTGTCCTCTGCTGTATTGAAGATTTGTATTTAACACTCTTATTGATTTCTTCTTCAGACTTTCAAGCGCGTGTTGATAAGAGAGGAGCAATATGATTCCATCATTGTCTTCTACAACCTGGTGTTTATGCAGAAGCTAAAGACCAACATCCTGCAGTACGCCTCGCCTCGGGTAAGACACTTATCTTGTTTCTTGATGCCCTCTACTGGCTGATGGGTAACTGTACAAACAGCCAAATGCAAACTGGGAGAAATGCTTAATGTATTATATAACTGTGAGTGGTGTCATTCCTGTGTGACAGCCACCCCCACTTTCTCCAATCCCCCATATCCCCCGGAGTCCGTACAAATATCCAAGCTCTCCTCTGAGAGTGCCTGGTGGGAATGTCTACATCTCCCCTTTAAGGAGCAACCGCTTGACTCCAGCAGCCATGACACCTCGATCCAGGTTAGCACTTGGGTTCATGTTTTCATGTTTGGCCGCTTAATAAGTTTGATGTACTTTTAGTTTGATTTCTTGTTACATTGGAACCCTGTTCTGTCACCTTTCTTTCAGAATCCTTGTATCCATTGGAGAGTCTTTTGGGGTAAGCTCTTTGTGTGTTCACAGCACCGTACATACCCTTGCTGTTGAATAGCATCGTCTAATGATTCTATTTTTGTACTTGACTTAATTGGTCTTTAATTTCCTTCGGGATCAGTAAATGATCTATCTATTTATCTACCTATCCGTCTTTTTATCTAGACATCTGACAAGTTCCAGAAGATCAATCAGATGGTCAGCAGCACAGATTGGCCGCTAAAGAGAAGTCTAGAAGGAGACTCCACCCCGAAACCCCTGAAGAGATTACGCTTTGATGTAGATGGGCAGGACGAGGCTGATGGAAGGTTTGTTCTCTCTGTGTTTCATCAGGAAGCTAAGATAACCACAAAACTGGAACAGATGACACTAGAGATACACAGATGGGCCGATACAATTGTTTTTTAGGGGGGTTTTTTGTAAACACATGATCAGACCATTCATTTTTGTTCAGCTTCTCTTTTAATGGAAACCTTTATATTGCTTTAGTTTGCATTTGTTATTTTTGTCGAATTCCGTATTTACAGCGGGGTTGGTTATGCTGTTTTGTCATGCCGGTGAAGAACTTCTGCTGAAGAAATGGCTGTGGCCATTTGTGAAATGGAAAAAAAAGCTAATCCTGTGCTGTATAGGGAGAGACTATTTAGTTGACTAATTAAGCACTAAAAACACAACTGTAATTTCATGAACAAGCATGCGTGGCTGAGCTGTGTTTAAAGCTCAGTCTATACATGAACTGAAGTCTGAATTAAACTTGTTCTGTTATTACAATTTTAAATGTCACAGGCGCCGAATTGTTTTTGATTAGTTGTTCGATGTCTACACTCAATTCTTGTGTGGAAGCTAAGTGATTTTACTTTTTTTTTTTAATTAGGCCAGACTTTTTTATTGCTTGTTTTGTGGATCCGCAGACGATCATATTAGAAGAATACC
>JAUZST010003849.1:0-16806 GCA_034779995.1 Parotocinclus haroldoi
ATGACTGAAGTACAATCATTGATCTTCTAAGGGCCCCAAGGGCAACATCACCCAAGCATGCCTTGCATGCCACATTTCAGTCTATATGGCAGTCTAGACTTCCACAATAGTCTAGACTGCCTATTGTCTAGACTATAGACAGTCTATAGACTATAGACAGTCTAGACTTCAGTCTATTGTAATCCAGAGTCCATTGGGTACCTTCCAAAGACCTGAGGAACCCAAAAGCATCCAATGTCACCTCAAGGTGACTTCAAACCAAGCATGCCAATTTTTAAGACGATAGGTCAGTAAATGACTGAAGTACAATCATTGATCTTCTAAGGGCCCCAAGGGCAACAACACCCAAGCATGCCTTGCATGCCACATTTAAAAAAATAGGTCAATAGGCCTGATTTGCTCTTCCAGGGGTCCCTTGGGCAACAAAAACCCTTCAATTTTCAACGTTGGTCAATAACTGACTGAAGTCAGGGGGCTGGGAGGGGGATAAGTATCTGTGAAGGTCAAGGACTGCATTGAACCTGAATTTATTGTATTCCAGAGTTCTTTGGGCACCTTCCAAAGACCTGAGGAACCCAAAGGCATCCAATGCCAACTCATGGTGACCTCAAGACCAAGCATACCAAGTTTCGTGGAGGTAGGTTAAAATATGTCTGAATTACAGACCTTGTCCTTCTATGGGCCCCAGGGGAATCAAGACCCAAGCATTTTTTAACATTGGTCAATATTGACTGGACTTCAGTCCATTTTATGCAGGAATCCTTTAGGTACCTTAGTCTCCAATAGGCGTCCAATGTCACCTTAAGATCACCTCAAGACCAAGCATGCCAAATTTTGTTGAGATAAGTCAACAAATTCCTGAAATGCAGTCATTAACCTTCCATGGGGGTACTTTTGTTAGGTAACATAGCTCAAGGACCGACTGAACTTTAGTATACTGTATGAAAGAGTCTTTTTGGCACTTTGTTTAGGACGAGGCACCCGAAGGCATCCAGTGTCACCTCAAGAACTGAGTAAACTTCACTCCATTATATGCAAGAGTTCTTTGGGCACCTTCCAAGGACCTAGGGAACCCAAAGGCATCCAATGTCACCTCAATGTGACCGTAAGACCAAGAATGCCAAATTTTGAGTAGATAGGTCAAAATATGAATTAATTTCAGACTTTACCTATCCAGGGGCCCCAGTGGCAACAAGACCCAAGCAATATTTAACGTAGGTCAAAGACTGACTGGACTTCAGTCCACTGTATGGAAGAGTCATTTGGGCACCTCTAAAAATCTGAGAATGCCAAATTCCATGGAGATAAGTCGGCAAATTCCTGCATTGCAGTAATTAACCTTCCATGGGGGTACCTTTGCTAGGTAAAAAAGGTCAAGGACCCACTGAACTTTAGTCTACTGTATAAATGAGCCGTTTGAGCACCTTCCAAGGACGAGGCACCCAAAGCCATCCAATGTCACCTTTAGGTGACCTCAAGACCAAGGATGCCAGATAGGTCATAATATGTCTGAATTACAGTCATTGCTTTTCCAGGGCCCACCCAAACAATTTTTTTAGCCATCACTATTCAAAATTCTTCCCACATGAAATTTGTCCATCAATGTAACTTTGATGATTTCTGTGAAACAGCATGAGGCTCCTTCTGTCCGCTGTTGTAAATCAGGAGTATGCTTTTTAAGAAGTTGATCACAAGATTGGTAGTGGTAGTAGTACTAAAAGGTATGCTGTATAGTGACTTTTGTGAAACAGCAGAATGAACAAAATATGCTTCAACGAAGAATAGCCCCAACATTAGCCTCATCAGTTTCTTCTGTACTGTTTATGAAGTTTCGTATGAAGCGTTGAACGGACAATCTTTTCATTAAAAAAAAACCTACATAGAGTTTAAAGTTCGGGTGCAGTAAATATGACACTCAGCAAAAGTGCATTTAAGTGTCACAATAACAACCATTGCAGACGTAGTCTTCAAGAGCCATACTGATTTTCTTCAAATAGCAGAATGAACAAAATACGCTGCAACGTAGATTAGCCACAACATTGTGTATCAGTTACTTCTGAACTGTTTATGTACTTTTGTATATAACTTCTAAACACCAATCTTAGCCACATAAGAACTAATTCAGAAACGAAAAAAGCTTGGTTGCAGAAGCACTCTGTGGCACAATAACAACGATTGCAGACGGTGTAAAGCAAGGGCAAAAATTACCCTGGTAAAAACAGTATTTCTTGTTTAATTTTTTGTATAAAACGTGGAAAGAACAATATTTTCCGACATAATAACTCATTCAGAAACGAAGTGCATAGAGTTTAACGCTTGAATGCAGTACCACTGTGCAAACGTGTATTCATGTGCCACAATATCAACGACTGCAGACAATGTAAAGGTGTAAAGCAAGGGCAAAAATTACTCTGGTAAAACAGTTGTTTAAACAAGAGCCATGTTGATTTTCTTGAAATAGCAGAATTAACAAAATAAGCTTTCTACAAAGATTAGCCCCAACATTGCTGTATCAGTTACTTCTGTACTGTTTATGTACATTTGTATAAAACGTCGAAATAACAATATTTTCCGACATAAGAACTCATTCGGAAACGAAGTGCATAGAGTTTAACGCTTGAATGCATTAACACTGTGCAAATGTGTATTCATGTGGCACAATATGCAGACGATTTTTAAGTATAGCCATACTGACTTATGTGAAACAGCGGAATGAACAAAATATGCTTCAACAAATATTAGCCCCAGCATTGCTGTATCAGTTACTTCTGTACTGTATATGTAGTTTCGTGTGAAGCGTTGAAAGGACAATCTTTTTCCCACATACGAACTCATTCAGAAACGAACTCCATAGAGTTTAAAGCTCGGGTGCAGTAAATATGACACTGAGCAAAAGTGTATTTATGCGTCACAATAACAAACACTGCAGACGTTGGTTACACAAGAGCCATACTGATTTTATAGAAATTGGAGAATGAACAAAATATGCTGCAACGAAGATTAGCCCACACATTGCTGTATCCGTTACTTATGTACTGTTTATGTAGTTTCGAATAAAGTGTTGAAAGGACATTCATTTTCCACATAAGAACTAATTCAGAAACGAAAAAAGCTCGGTTGCAGAAACACTATGCAATTGTGTATTTATCTGGCACAATAACAACGATTGCATGCAGTGAAAAACAAGGGCAAAAATTACTCTGGTAAAACCGCTGTTTAAACAAGAGTCATACTGATTTTCTTGAAATAGTAGAATGAACAAAATAAGCTTTTCACAAAGATTAGCCACAACATCAGTTGCTTCTGTACTGTTTATGTACTTTTGTATGAAACGTCGAAAAAACAATCTTTTCCCACAAAATAACTTGTGCAGAAACGAACTGCATAGAGTTTAACGCTTTCGTGTGGCAACACTGTGCAAATGTGTGTTAATGTGGCACACTACGACTGCAAACGATTTTTAAGTATAGTCATACTGACTTTTGTGAAACGGCAGAATAAACAAAATATTCTTCAACGAAGATAAGCCCCAACATTGCTGTATCAGTTACTTCTGTATTGTTTATGTACTTTTGTATAAAACGTTGATAGCACAATCTTAACCACATAAAGCTTTCGAAAAAGCTCGGATGCAGTAACACTATGCAAATGTGTATTTATGTGGCACAATAACAAGATTGCAGACGGTGTAAAGCAAAAGCAAAAATTACTTTGGTAAAACAGCTGTTTATACAAGAGCCATACTGATTTTCTTGAAATAGCAGAATGAACAAAATAAGCTTCAACGAAGATTAGCCCCAAAATTGCTGTATCAGTTACTTCTGTACTGTTCATGTAGTTTCGTATGAAGTATTGAAAGGACAATCTTTCTCCCACATGAAGACTCATTCAGAAACGAACTACATAGAGTTTAAAGCACGGGTGCCGTAAAAATTACACTGTGCATAAGTGCAAAAGTGTCACAATAATATACATTGCAGAAGTTGGTTAACCAAAGCCATACTGATTTTCTTGAAATAGCAGAATGAACAAAGCAAGCTTTCCACAAAGATCAGCCCCAATATTTCTGTATTAGTTAAAATATGTATGTGTCACAATAACAACGATTGCAGATGGTGTAAAGCAAGAATAGCACTGACTCGCGTCAAGCACTATAATGAACAAAATGTAAATAAACAAAACAAAATTGAGTGATTGAAAGTAAAGTTATTAGGTCAATAATCCAATAAACCATCTCAGAATTGGGCATGCTTTTTATAGAGGTCACCTTGAAGGTGCCTTAATTGACTCGAGTCTTTTGGCACTTTTTGAGTCCTGGGAACCAAAGAATGGCAATGACTTAACGTCTTGACCTGTCATTGACTGTAGGCAGTTATTAAGGAATGCATCTGGGGTCCTAAGAAGGGCAAAGACTGTTCTTCAGGCATATTTAGACACAGATCCTTGTAATATGGCATGTTTGATCCTCAGGTCCTTGAAAGGGGCCCAAAGGACTTGCATACAATGGACAAAAGTTTAGTCAGTTCTTGGCCTATTCAAGAATAAAACCCTTGGATCTTGTTGCGAGTGGGGCCCATGGAAAGGCAAATCAGGTGCTCAAAAACCATTTGCATAGAATAGACCAAAATTTAACTTGACCTAACCCCTAGATATGCATATCAGGCAAATTGTATCCTATCTCCTCAAAATTTGGCATGCCAGATCTTGAGGTGACACTGGATACCTTTACAAACTTGTGTTGTCACCTTAAGATGACATTAGAAGCCTTTGAGTGCCTCGTCCCTAGAACTCTTGCATACAATGGTCTAAGTTCGAGTCAGTCCTTGACCTACATTAAAAACATGCTTGGGTCTTTATTTCCCCTGGGGCCCCTGGATAGGCACATCACTCAAATTGTATCCAATATCCTCAGAATTTGGCATGCCTGGTTTTGAACTCCACCTTGAGGTGACATTGGATACCTTCAGGTGCCTCTGCGTTTTTGGTACCTGACGTATTGAGCCCAAGGAACAATTGGAAGGTGCCCAATGGACTTCTTTCTTACAATGGACTGAAGTTTTTCCCCTGGGGACCCTGGATATCAGGCAAATTGTATCCTATCTTCTGAAGATTGGGCATACCAGGTCTTGAGGTCCACCTTGAGGTGACACTGGTTTTATGGTACCTGACGTATTGAACCCAAGGGACCACAACACAGCACTGACTGAGATCCATGCCAAGGTCACCAGAGACATGACTGTAGTCATTTATTGACGTATAGTCTCAAAATTTGGCATGCCTGGTCTTGAGGTCACATTGAGGTGAAATTTGATGGCTTTGGGTTCCTCAGGTCTTTGGAAGGTGCTCAAAGTAGTCTGGAATACAATAGATGGAATACATGGAAGTTGCCCAAAGGACTCTTACATACAAAAGACTCATGTTCAGCAGTCCAAGAACTTGACCTATTTTATCTGGCACATATATCTTAAGGTGACTTAGGATGTCTCTTGGTTTATTAGATTTTTGAAGATGCCCAAAGGACTCTTGCATATAATGAAATGAAGTTAAGTGAGTCTTTGGTTTATGTTATCAAAAATCTAGGGTCATCAAGGGTCTAGGGTCATTCTAGGGTCTTGTTGCCCTTGGGGCCGGTGGAAGAGCTATGACTGTATTTTGACTTATCTCCATGAAATTTGGCATGCTGCTCTTGAGGTCACCTTAAGGTGACATTCGATGCTTCTGGGTGCCTCAGGTCCTTGAGAGGTGCTCAACAGACGTATTGTATAGAATTGACTGAAGTTCAGTCAGTCCTTGACCTACGTTAAAAATGTTTGTGGCTTGTTTCTCCTGGGGACTCTGGATAGGAAAATCAGGCAAATTGTATCCTATCCCCTCAAGATTTGGCATGTCAGGTCTTGAAGTTCTCCTTGAGGTGACACTGGATACCAGTGGACACTGGTACCCCCATGGAAGGTTAATGACTGCAAGTCAGGAATTTGTTGACTTATCTCCATGAAATTTGGTATGCTTGGTCTTGAGGTGACCTTAAGGTGACATTGGACCTCAAGGTGACCATAACACCAAGCATGCCAAATTTGAAGACGATAGGTCAATTAATGACTGAAGTACAATCACTGATCTTCTAAAGGCCCCAGGGGCAACAACACCCAAGCATGCTTGCATGCCAAATTTCGAGGAGATAGGTCAAAATGTGCCTGATTTGCTTTTCCAGGGGCCCCTGGGGCTATAGCATATTTCAATTTAACTCAAGGACTGACTGAACTTCAGTAGAGGGGGTGGGTATCTGTGAAGGGATAGGTCAAAATATGAATGAATTACAGACTTTGTCCTTCTAGGGGACCCAGGGGCATCAATAGCATTTTTTAACGTAGGTCAAATAGTGACTGGACTTCAGTCCATTGTATGCAAGAGTCCTTTAGGTACCTTCAAAACTCTGAGTCACCAAGAGGCGTCCAATGTTACCTTAAGGTCACCTCAAGACCAAGCATGCCAAATTTTATGGAGATAAGTCAACAAATTCCTGAATTGCAGCCATTACTCTTCCATGGGGATACCTTTGCTAGATAAGATAGGTCAAGGACAGACTGCACTTCAGTCTACTGTATGAAAGAGTCTTTTTGGCACCTTCCAAGGACGAGGCACCCAAAGGCATCCAGTGTCACCTCAAGTTACCTTAAGACAAAGAATGCCGACTTTCAAGACGATAGGTCAATAAATCACTGAAGTACAATCATTGATCTTCTAAGGGCCCCAGGTGCAGCAACACCCAAACATGCCTTGCATGCCTTGCATGGGTATCTTGAAAGGTAAAATAGGTCAAGGTAAACGACTGCATTGAACCTGAATCTATTTATTTCAGAGTCTTTAGGGCACCATCCAAAGACCTGAGGAACCAAAAGGCATCCAATGTCACCTAAAGGTGACCTCAAGACCAAGAATACCAAATTTCGTGGAGATAAGTCAAAATATGTCTGAATTACAGTCATAAATCTTCCAGGGGCCCCAAAGCCAACAAGACCCTAGATTGATGATTTTTTTAACCCCAGGGGCAACAACACCCAAGTATGCTTGCATGCCAAATTTTGAGGGAACAGGTCAAAATGTGCCTGATTTGCTTTTCCAGGGGCCCCTGGGCCAACAAAACCCCCAACATTTTACAACGTCGAACAAGAACTGACTGAGCTTCATTCAGCGGGGGAAGGGGGTTGGGTATCTCAGCCAGGTAAAATAGGTCAAGATCAATAAATATCTGATCCTGGGTCTATTTTAATCCAGAGTCCTTTGGGCACCTTCCGAAGACCTGAGGAACCCAAAGTCATCCAATGTCACCTCAAGGTGACCTCAAGCCCAAGTGTACCAAATTTCGTGGAGATAGGACAAAATATGTCTGAATTACAGTCATAGATCTTCCAGGGGCCCCAAAGCCAACAAGACCCTAGATAGACGATTTTTTAAAAATAGGCCAAGGACTCACTGAACTTGTCTATTGCATTCCAGAGACATTTAGACACCTTACAAAGACCTGAGTAACCATAAGTCAGTCAGTATCATTTCATGGTGACCTTAAAACCAAGCATGCAAAATTTCAAGACGATAGGTCAATAAATGGCTGAAGTACAATCATTGATCTACTCAAGGTCCCAGGGACAACAACACCCAAGCATGCCTTGCATGCCACATTTCAAGGAGATAGGTCAAAATGTGCCTGATTTGCTTTTCCAGAGGCCCCTGGGGCAACAAAAACCCAACATTTTACAACGTAGGTCAAGGACTGACTGAACTTCATTCGGCTGGAGAAGGGGGTTGGGTATCTCACCCAGGTAAAATATTTTAAAAACCGACTGAACTTCAGTCTACTGTATGAAAGAGTTTTTTTGGCACTAGGTCAATAAATGACTGAAGTACAATAATTGATCTTCTAAGGGCCCCAGCGGCAACAACACCCAAGCATACTTGCATGCCACATTTCAAGAAGAACAAAGTCAAAAAGGTCAAGGTCAAAAAGTGCCCGACTTGCTCTTCCAGGGACCCCTGGGGCAACAAAAACCCAACATTTTTCAACGTAGGTGAAAAAAAGGACTGACTGAATTTTAGTCGGGGAGGGGTATCTGTTCGAGGTAAAATAGTTCAAGGTCAAGGACTACCTGAACCTGATTCTATTGTATTTCTGACTCCTTTGGGCACCTTCCAAAGGCAACCAATGTCACCTCAAGGTGACCTTAAGACCAAGAATGCCAAATTTCGAGTAGATAGGTCAAAATTTGATTGAATTACAGACATTGCTCTTCCAGGGTCCCCAGGGGCAACAAGACCCAAACATATTTTTATCGTAGGTCAAGGACTGACTGAACTTCATATGGCCGGCGGAGGGGTTGGGTATCTCAGCCAGGTAAAATAGGTCAAGAACCGACTGAACTTCAGTCTACTGTATGAAAGAGTTTTTTTTGCACTAGGTCAATATATGACTGAAGTACAATCATTGATCTTCTAAGGGTCCCAAGGACAACCACACCCAAGCATGCCTTGCATGCCAAATTTCAATGAAATCAAAATGTGCTTGATATGGTCTTCCAGGTACTACTGAGGCAACAAAAAACCCAGATTTTTCAAAGTAGGTCAACGACTGACTGAACTGGAGTCTATTGTATTCCAGACTCTTTTGGGGACCTTCCAATGTCACCTCAAGATGACCTTAAGACCTGAAATGCCAAATTTCGATGAGATAGGTCAAAATATGAATGAATTACAGACTTTGCTCTTCCAGGGGCCCCAGGGGCATCAAGATACAAGCATTTTTAACGTAGATCAAGGACTGACTGGACTTCAGTCTATTGTATGCAAGAGTCCTTGGGGCACCTTCAAAAATCTGAGGTACCAAGAGGCATCCGATGTTACTGTTAGGGAACCTCAAGACCAAGCATGCCAAATTTCGTGGAAATAATTCGACAATTTCTGAATTTTGAATCTTTGCTAGGTAACAAAGGTCAAGGACTGACTGAACTTCAGTCTACTGTATGAAAGAGTCTTTTAGGCAACTTTCAAGGACGAGGCACCCGAAGGCGTCCAGCGTCACCCCAAGGTGACCTTAAGACCAAGCATGCCAAATTTCAAGACGATAGGTCAATAAATGACTAAAGTACAATCATTGATCTTCTAAGGGCCCCAGGGGCAATAACACCGAATCATGCCTTAAATGCCTAATTTTAAGAAGATAGGTCAAAATGTGCCTGACTTGCTCTTCCAGGGACCCCTGGGGCAACAAAAACCCAACATAACCCTACCTAACGTAGGTCAAGGACTGGCTGAACTTCAGTCTGTTCGAGGTGAAATAGTTCAAGGTCAAGGACTATCTGAACCTGATTCTATTGTATTCCTGAGTCCTTTGGGCACCTTCCAAAGACCTGAGGAACCCAAAGGCAAGCAATGTCACCTCAAGGTCACCTCAAGACCAAGCATGCCAATTTTCGTGGAAATAATTCGACAATTCCTGAATTGCAGTCATTAACCGTCCATTTGGGTTTGCTAGTTAACATAGGTCAAGGACCGACTGAACTTCAGTCTACTGTAGACATTTAGGCACCTTACAAAAACCCCAAAGGTATCAAATTTTGTTTCATGTTTTATTGTTGTTTAAAGCTTGTTCTTTTACGTTTTATACAAAACTACAAATATATCATGCAAGCAAAGTGGTTCAGATTTTCGTTGAAGCATATACTGTTCATTCTGTTTTTCACTAAAGTCAGTATTGCTCCTGCTTAAACATCGTCTGCAATCGTCGTTGTTGTGACACACAAATACCAATTTTCACAATGCCATTAATTACTCCACTTGAGCTGTAAACACAATGCAACATAGTTTTTATAAAGGTTATCGTTCTGTGAACAAAATTTCTTACGCAGTTTGCACAAAACTATTCTAGTACATGCTACTTCATACTACCGAACAAGAAAAAGCAATATTAATCTTCGTTAATGCATATTTTGTTCGATCTGATGTTTCACAAAAGTCAGTATGGCTCCTACATTAAAAAATCGTCTGCAATCGTTGTTATTGTGACACATTTGCACATGTTTGCACCCAGCCTTTAAACTCTATGCAGTTCGTTACTGTATGAGTTCTTATGTGGGAAAAGATTTTTCTTTCTGCGGTTTATACAAAACTACATATACATTCTCCTGGTTAGTACTGTTAGTAAACTTTGTAGAAAGCATACTTTTCTGTATACTGCATTCTACTGCTTCATGACAATGAGTACGGCTTTTGTTTAAACATCGTCTGCAATCGTTGTTATTATGCCACAACCATTATCTGCACAATGTAATTCATAACTGCATCTGAGCTTTAAACACTTTCCAGTGCATTTCTGCATTGACATCTGACTTCTTACGTAAAAAAGATCAGAACAACATATTCATAATGCTGGTTAGTACTGCTGTAAATAATACAGCATTGTGGGGCTAATCTGTGTTGAAACATATTTTGTTCATTCTGCTGTTTCACCAAAGTTAGTACGGCACTTGCTTGAAAATCTTCTGCAATCGTTGTTATTATGCCACAACCATTATCTGCACAATGTAATTCATAACTGCTTTAACACTTTGCAGTGCTTTTCTGCGTGAATTGTAGGTAAAGATTGTTCTTTCTACGGTGTATACTATACTACATATACATGATGCTGGTTAGTAACGACAAAACCGATACAGAAATGTAAGGCGAATCTTCATAGAAAGCTCATTTAGTTCATGCTAGTGTTCCACGAAAGTCAGTGTGACTCATGCTGAAATATTGTATGCAATCGTTGTAATTGTGGCACATAAATAGACATTTGCAAAGCGTCATTTGTTACTGCACCCGAGCATTGCATTTGTGAATGAGTTCTTATGTGGGAAAAGATTGTCCTTTCAAACTGCAATCGCTTTTATTTCACAACCATTATCTGCACAATGTCATTTGTTCTGCATATGAGCTTTAAACACTTTCCAGTGGATTTCTGCATGACTTCTTACGTAAAAAAGTGTTCTTTCTACGGTTTATACAAAACTACATATACATAATTAGTACTGCTGTAACTAATACAGCATTGTCGGGCTAATCTTTGTTGAAGCATAATTTGTTCATTTTGCTATTTCAAGAAAGACAGTATGGCTCTTGTTTAACCAACGTCTGCTCTCGATGTTATTTTGACACAACCATTATCTGCAGAATGGCATCCGCATATTGTCATTTGCTACTGCACCTGAGCTTTACACACTTACGCATTTCTACTTGACTTCTTATGTGGGAAAGGATAGTTCTTTCTATGGTTAATACTAAACTACATATACATGATGCTGTTTAGTACAGCAACAACTGATACAGCAATGTGGAGGTAATCTTCGTTGAAGCATATTTTGTTAATTCTGCAGTTTTACAAAAGTCAGTATGTCTCCTGCATAACCAGCGTCTGCAATCTCCTCTGTTATTGCGACACAACCATTATCTGCACATTGCCATTTGTTACTGCACCTCTAAACACTTTCCAGTGCATTTCTGCTTGACTTTTTATGTGGGAAGAGAGATTGTTCTTTCTACGATTTATACAAAACATATACATCCTCCTGGTTCGTACTGCTGGTAACTAATGCAGCAACGTTGGGCTAAACATTGTTGAAGTATATTTTGTTCATGGCATTTGCTTAAAAATTGTCTGCAATCGTTATTATGAGACACATATGCACAATGTAATTCATAAGTGCTTTAACTCTTTTCTGTATGAGTTGTGAGTAAAGATTGTTATTTTCTATGGTTTATACTAAACTACATATACATGATGCTGGTTAGTACTGAGGAAACCGATACAGCAATATGAGGCGAATCTTCATAGAAAGCCCATTTTGTTCATTCTAGTGTTCAACGAAAGTCAGTGTGACTCTTGCTGAAATATTTTCTGCAATCATTGTAATAGTGACACATAAATAAACATTTGCACAGGGTCATTTGTTACTGCACCCGAGTTTTAACCTCTGTGCATTGCATTTCTGAATAAGTTCTTATGTGGGAAAAGATTGTCCTTCCAAACTGCAGAATGAACAAAATATGCTATTAACCCCACATTGCTGTATCAGTTATTGCCAAGACGGACTAATTTTGTGGTGGCCTATCAAAAACTGACAAGAGGTCAGGAGTCCTTTGCCATCTACATGCCACATATGACCTTATGATGAAACCAGGACCAAACATGTCCTGAGTAACCCAAGAACTACATCAACAATTACACAAGTGAATTACACTCAGCCAAATTTTGTACCCTTCGGTTGAAAACAAAAAAAAACTTGTACATTGTACAAGGACCAGACAGGTGCTTCAGGGTCTTTGCCTTGGACGTCAGGGGAACTTTAGAGTGGCCTCTGGATCAAGCCGGTGATACGAAACATTTTTGGCCATAAGCAACCAGCTGAATTGCAGTCATGGACATGCCAGGGTATTCCAGTGCCCTGTAATCTGCATCCAAGCCTGCCTATGTTTGCCGTGGTGGGTTATTAACTGACTAATTTACAGTCAATGGGCCTGCCAGAGGCCCTGGAGTCTTTTGCATGAACATGACATGAACATGTCACCTCAGTGGGACACTGATGCCCCACATTTTGGGGAACTATGTTGCACTTTCTCTAAAGAAAAAAGGGCTAAATAATGATGGTCTATAAACTTTCTTTCTCTGTTTCATATAAAACAAAAAAAGATCTGGATCCGTTCAAATGAAACGGATACAAAAGAAACAAACAGATTGCACTGTCTTTTCGCATCGTTTCAAAGAAAGGAATTCTATTTAACTGCCATTGTAGGCAGTTAGGCCTAACAAGCTCCCGAGCACTGCTGGGGTAGGTAAGCTAATTACAGTGCCTCCTCCTTGTGCTTCTTCGTGAAATGAACAATATGCTTTCTACGAAGGTTTGCCGCACAACGCCGTTTATTCAGCAGAAATATTAACCAGCATGCAATAGAAATAGTTTTGTGTAAACGTTGAAAGAACTGTCGTTCAAATATTGACACCTTTCTTCTTAGAAACGATGTTGCAATGTGTTTAAAGCTCAGGCGCAAAAGTGTATTTGCCTGTCACAATACAAAACGATTGCAGATGATATTTAAGCAAGAGACATACTGACTCTTGTGAAACAGCAGAATGAACAGAATATGCATATGCTACATATCCCACATTGCTGTATCAGTTACTTCAGTACTATAACCAGCATCATGTATATGTCGTTTTGTATAAAATGTCGAAAGAACAATATTTTTCCACATAAGAACTCATTCAGAAACGCACTGCACAGAGTTTAAAGCGCGGGTTTAGTAACAAATGAAACTTTTGAAATGTTTATTTTTGTATTTTTTTCTGCTGTTTCACGAAAGTGAGTATGGAACTTGCTTAAACTTCGTCTTCAGTCATTGTTATTGTGACGCACCAATACACATTGGCAGTTTCATTTGTTGCGGCACCCGATAAATGTCATTGTGCAAATATGTATTTGTGTAATTTTTGAAGTTTAGCCCTACATTGCTGCTGTACTGACCAGCATTATGTTTATGTAGTATAAATGTATGTATAAAGAAAGAACTTATTCAGAAACGCACCGCAAAGTATTTAAAGCTCAGTTCAAGTAACAAATGACATTGTGCAATTGTGTATTACAATAACAACGATCACAAACGATGTTTAAGCAGGAGCCATAATGACTTTTGTGAAACAGCAGAATTAACAAAATATGCATTAACGAAGATTAGGCAGTATCTGATACAGTGGTGCTAATACTTTGTTAATTATGCTGTTTCACGAAAGTCAGTATGGCACTTGCTTAAACATTTCTTGAAACAGCAGAATAAACAAAATATGCTCACAATATGCCATATTGCTGTTTCAGTTACTAAAGTACTAACCAGCATTTTGTTTATGTCGTTTTGTAATAAACGTGGAAAGAACAACCTTTTCCCACATAAAAACTCATGCAGAAAGTGTTTAATGCAGTAATTAATGTTATGCATTGTGCAAACGTGTTAAAAATAACATTGTGCAAATGCCATTGTGCAGATAATTTTTGTGTCACAATAACAACTATTGCAGACGGTATTTAAGCAAGAGCCATAATGACCTCCCAGCAAAGGCCAACGTGCTGGTAGTATTGTATTCATACATATTTGTAAGCTAGTACCCTCAGTATAATAAAAGTACATTGGAGTAATCTAGAAATAGTTATAAATATCAAACAGAGCTCGTGCAGCGCTTTAACAGCCTTTAGTAAGACATGGACTGTTAAATCAGTGTTCCTTTTTGATTCAGCTTTGTCTCTCTCTCTAGCGGTTAAATAAGTCTTCATACACATCGCTGGTAGAGTCCTGCCACTTGGAGGGAGACATTATGCCATAAGATCGGGACCGCAGTAGGTCCTATTGTAAATACACGAATACATTTATGAATTTTCAGTTTTCAATGTCTTTAAAAGTGTTGTGATCAGTTACGGATAAGGTCATTGCTGCTAATTGAGGCTCTACCAGATCTTAAATGAAACGACAAACGGTTATAAAAGGTGTTTTTCATGTGAACTATAATTAATGTGCTTAAGCAAGACCCTGCTGAAAAAACAAGCGTTGACCAACATCAGATCCATGTTGATATAAGCTGGTGTGGTGCTGGTTTTGCTGGTTGACCAGCATAACCTTGCTGGTATAGCTTGTTGCCCAGTATGATCTTGCTGGTTTGGTTGTTTAACCTGCATGTGCTAGTCACCAGCATACTTACAAAAGACCAACATACAAAAGACTGGTCACAACCATCCAAGAACCAGCAAAGGCCAACATGTGCTGGTAGTAGGGTAGTCATACATATTTGTAGGCTAGTACCCTCAGAACAATAAAAGTGCATTGGAGTAATCTAGAGATTACTCCAATATCAAACAGAGCTCTTGCAGCGCTTAACAGCCTATAGTAAGACAGGGACTATTGTATTAGTGTGCATTTTTGATTGATCTTTGTCTCTCTCTAGGGGTTAAACAAAACTTTATACATATCGCTTGTACAGTCCTGTAGCAGCCACTAGAGAGAGATATTATACCATCAAATAACGTATCGTCGGCGCAGTAGGTCATATTGTGAATACACAAATGAATTTTCTCAAAAACATTTTATTCTTGACGGTTCTGTAAGTCACACACATTTCCTCACTATACTTCAACATCATGAATAACATATGCATAACAACTGCTCACAGAAATTAGGGGATATATCAAAATGAAATATGTTAAATCCGGTTAATTGGACCACCGGTTAAAGGGACCAGCCGCTTATTCTGACCGAATCCTAAAGTACCAAAACATTATATACGTGTAATGTTATTCGCTTATATGGACCACAATTCTGTTTATTCGGACCAAAGAACATGAGAGTGAATTAAAAAAAGAAGCCACAAGTCACCTCCTAGAGGATGCAAAGCGGATCAGCGAGATATGGGAGGATTCTTGGCTTCCCCAGGAAAACGTAAAGAGCAAAACCAGCGGGAGGTGAACATGGCCACCATTTTTTAAATTTTGTTGTCTTGATTTTGTTCAAGTGCAGTCCATCAAGAGAATGCATCAGATCACACTGGATAAGTTCTTCAAACGTTGACTGGAATTTAGTAATAACTTTTTTTTTTACAGTATTATGCTGTATTATGCTACATTGTGCTGTAGATCATTTCGAACGGCTTGTTTGCAAATTTATTTTTTAATGAACAAAGTTTGTAAGCAACGGTAGTTCTTGTTTGTACGTTTGTTATATGTGTATATCGCACAATAAAGGTTTAATAAACATTTAATATGTTACATAGCATCCCATATTGTAACATATGGCATGTTTGTTTAATCGGACCAGCCAGTTATTAAGACTAATCTTAATTGATCACGTCCCAATGTGGTCCAATTAACCGGATTCGAATATATCTCTTAATAAAATATCCCCTTTTTGTGAGCAGTGTATTCAGAGTGTCTCCACTACAGCTGCTGTATGTAAGGCTAAATCCTTTTTCATGTTGGTATTTCATCATTTAAATTCAATGCTGTTACTGTTACATCCAGCATAAATCTCCATATCAGTTTGGTCTACCTATTAGTTCCCAATCAGCCAATATAGGAAGACAATAGGTCCATATGTTCCTCTCCTTCTCTTAATGAATCTAAATCGCCACATTTGAGTGTCCATATATAAACAAGGAGCTGAGAAGACCATATGAGGGACAACATTTTTGTAAAGTTTTAATGACGTCATGACATTTGAGTACACAGTAATTTAGAGAAGGTCATAGAATGAACATAATTTCCTACATTTCTTTTAAAGCAATTGCAATGTTTTTAAAAGTGTTGTGATCAGTTACAGATAAGGTCATTTGTGCTAATTGAGGCTCTACCAGTTTTTAAATGAAATGACAAAGGGTTATAAATGGTTCACATAGTTTTTAATGTTTTTCAAGTTGTTCCTGTGTTTGTTAAAGACATTAAAGAAATCCATATTACATTCATCTCACACTTGCATACATAGGATTCAATTAAAGAAAAGTCATTGTTTACTACAGAACAGCAAGTGACATTCTAAGGAAATAACACCATATGGTACTTTATAATCATTCATTCATTCATTATCCTCCACTTAATTCACACAGGGTCGGGCCCATCCAGCAGCTCTGGGCGCAAGGGCACGAACAGCTCTAGGCAGGGTGGCAATTCATCATAGGGCACACACACACACACACACACACACACACACACACACACACACACACACACACACACACACACACAC
>JAUZST010003850.1:0-16806 GCA_034779995.1 Parotocinclus haroldoi
TGTATCTGTTTCAGTTTTGATTTTACTGTTTGTTTATATATATATATAGCCTTAAACTCAACAGGGAAATAGTTACTATCTTATATACTGTATATACTATATAGTTTAAGCTTAGTGTTTATGGTCAGAACAAGAAAATAAATTGTTTGGCCATCTATACTTCATTAAGCGTGAAAAGTCGACCCTAAATCTCCCAAAACATCATCCCCACTATCAAACATGGTGTTTCTCAGCCAATTGACCAGTTGACCAGGTCAACAATCTCTCACCTGGAGGTATACAACCCAAAAGCAGCCTCCGCGAGGCTTTTTATAGACAATGAGCGAACACTTTATGCCCTCTTGTGGCAATTCAGGTGTATAACAGATCACACCTGTAACCATCTGCCTGAGACATAACTGCATGCAGAATTTTGCAAACATTTGACATTTCTATCTGGGGAGTTCTTTTTTTGTTAAAATAAGTTTATACATTTACATTTATTTTACCGCCAATAACTGTCTATAAAGATTTTAAAGGTTAAATGCATTCTTACTTGTCCATTACAAAAGGATGTGGCTAAAATGATCTAATTATCTAAACCAGTTTAATTATTCAATGATTTAAAACGTAAATAGATTAACTGCACAGTTTTATATAATTCAATTGTATAGCAATGTTTTATTGAAATTGTCTAGCATTGCAAATATAACCACTGGATTGTGCAGGTTCATTTTCAAAATTGACCATACAATTTAAACTAAACTAATTTAAAACTATGGTTCCTGCCCTTTTACACTGTCAAACCGCATTTATAAGGTAACAGATCAAGAGCAATACAAAAACACATGGCAAGACAAGTTCAACTTCTAAACAATCATTTACACATCCTTTGAACCATACTGAATTACGTACAATTTCAAATTTGAGGTCCTGTTGTCTAAATGATTTCATCTGGCTCAGCAGAAACCTCTGTTTTATACACAAGTGGAACGTTATTAACATTGACTAAGTCACTGATTTACACTTTCAAAACCATCAAATGTGATTTGATTTCGAACATTCATAGTTTTAGCCAAGTAGAATGCTCTATTCTTGTGATGGTCCAGTCTGGTGTCACTCCTTGAGTAAACTCCCTCTGGAATCTGCAAAACAAAAGCAACAGTTTTCTTAAAATACTGTCTTAAGAGTTACAATTGGAATATGACTACATATACAGTGGTTTTGTCCGTACTTGGATTATCTGTATTTTTGCATTCATTTTCTCACATCAGAATTTTACAAATGTACCAAATTAAACAACAGTAACAAAAAGTATTATATGTTATCATTGATTTATTAAAAAGAATATCCACTATTATTAATATGTGAGAAGTATTTACTTTTACTCAGCAGAAAAGGTTTTGGAACCAGTGAACTAGACATTTTTGTTCATTAGTCATGCACACCAGCATTTAGCTCATTTGTCCATACAGGGTTAGCAGCCACTACAGCTCTGCGATGTTGGTGCCTTCCCTCACATCAACTGCTTCCTAAAATTGAGACTATTCTCCTGTAACCTTTCTTTATTAGAACGACCTGTGTGCTCATTGTCTTAATGATTATAGCATTTGACAGCAGTTCCACTGAAAATTGAAGCACTAGGGTTTGGGCATGGCACTGCTTCCCTAAATGTCGCTGAAACTGAAACAAGGGTTGAATATTTATGTGATAAGGTATTGCGCCGCACCGCTATTCTGAAATATAGAACACACACAATGAGGGAGGTGCGTGTCTGTTCCAAAAGGCCAGTCTAATTTCAGGTAAGAAAAAATACGTTATTTGAATGTCTGTTTTAAACATGAATAAACCAAGATGAAAATGTATTGATGCTTTAAGGAAAACTGCATTATGCTAAAAGAGGAAACCTGATTATTGTCTTTGTCCTCCCAAGATTACCTTTAGGGAGTATTTTCTTTTCACTGTCACCCTAGGATTGCTCAGTTTGGGATTGGCAACAATGTTGTAAAGCTGCTATGAGGCAAAATCTATTACATTTAATCAGAATGAAATAAATAGCATGAATTAGGTAGACCTAGAAGAAGCTTTCTTATAATGAACATTATTTGATGTATTTACTGGATTTAAGAAAAGCTAGTAACAAAATTTTATTTTGTCTGGAGATAAGTAGTGGACTTTGACTTGCTAATATTTCCTTGTGTTAAGAAAATAAGTAAATTAATTTAAAGTAACAAGTTAAAATACATTTCTCCTGACAAGTGTTGTCTAAAATTCATGAATGCATCACCTTTTATTTATACCAATCTATATTCTCACAATTTGAGTGGCGTATTTAGGACTTGCTAATGTAAGTAACATTGTTTAAATTTGTGCTTGATCTGTACCTCTTCTTAGTAGATGGATAGTAGTTAAATCATATTGGATCTGTACCTAATACAAACTGTGAATGGCATGTCACTGCAAATAAAATGTCTTCTATTTGGCAATTTCTTTAAATAGTAATAGTATGTTTTAATGTTATGCAAGGTTCAAGGTTCAGGTCCTGTCTGTGGACTGACCACAAACTATAAACTTGTCACTACATCTGGACCACTCATCATATACTTAATGTAACAGTGAGATAAGACTCAAAATAGTATCATCTAAAAAGTCTGTATACATGGTCTACAAACTGCCATCACCACTACAAAGGGGGCACAGTTCTAAGAACTATTAAAATGTTTTTCAAAAACGTCTAACAACTTGCTTTCTAAAGACCTCAGAAATCATATTTGTTTGTGCCATGATACACTTCCACAAACATGTTGTGAAGATCAGACTTTGCTACATTCCTGTTCTTTAAATAGAACAGGCCACTGACTCACACAGTTGTAATCCCAATTATTTGAAACACAAATTCCAAAAAAATTTTCAGTTGTGTGGTGCACTCTTTACACTCCCAAGTTCTGCCACACGATAGGAAAAAGCATGTTTTTACGGACTGAACTAAAGCATTCATTGACTCACTCATAATTGGCTGTAAGTAGTCTCTTGGTCTCCGGCTTCTGGCCATTTCCACCAATGGCCACCTGGAAGATGCGAGCCCCCTCCGCTGTTTCATCTGGCAGTCGAGAACTGGTCAAGTACCAAAACCGCATTAGAATACTGACAAACTTCCGGCCTGTCAGTGAGAGAAAGTGATAAAGTATTGGCTGGATGAATATATACCAAGACTGTGTTTGTAACTCACAAACATGTTGGGACAGTGTGGAAAATGCAAAATATATTTAAAAAAATTATTGTCTTATATTGACAACTATGAAACCAAGATATGCCTTTTTTCTGGTCAGTTTAATTTAAATTTATTATTATCCATCCCTTGCTGCATTTCATGCCTATAACTCTTTCCAAAAAACAGTTGGAATGGGGGCAACTTAGGGCCAGTAATGTACTTCAAAGAAAGATTGTAAGGGATTATCATATATATTTTTCATACTTCAGTGCATACTATCACTAAACAGTTCAAGGAATCAGGAGGAATTACAATGTGTAAAGGGCAAAGCTTAAACTGAGGATGCATGATCTCTGATCACTCAGATGCCTCAATAATAGTCATCAATAGTCAATGAATTCATCAATAGTCAATGAATGAAAATACTTCACCACTTGGTATTATTTGTGCCAAAATGTATTAGAACTGCAACATTTAAAAGTGGTAAATGATTTGGCTCATGAAAAGCTGCCTGTGCCTCTACCTGCCAGTAGATGATGCTATAATGTCTGTGCTCTGCAGTAGATATCTATTCAGGCTACCTAGTAGCAATTCAAATGACTCAGCGTAACACTTTTCAAATCCTAGATAGTATCACCCTATAGTGCTGATCAACAGGGGGTTACCCCAGGTACTGAAAGAAAATATTTACATACTTTTGCCACTCACAATATGCAAAAATTAGATAATAAGAATTAATGACCAAGTAGTATATTCTCCGGTCATTTGTTTAAATGGGTTCCGTTCATTGTTTTATGCTTATAGGTAATTGTTCATTACAGGTTCACAAATTCAAAAACAACTGTAAGTGAAATGGTCTGTGTCTGTTGGTTGCAGATCAGTTGTGTGTTAAAAAAGGTCATCCCTCACCATTGTCATAGTAGAATCCCACATCCCCTGGCAATGCGTACATGATTTCATCCCGCTCAGCAAAGAGTGCTCTTTTGTAGTTCAGTGGAAGTGTAGCACATTGCTCCTCCAGTTTCCCTATCAGCTACAGAAAACACTGATACTGAAAATCAACCTCAAAACAAACAGCCTGTAGATTTTATATCAACTGACATTACAGTTCACTGAATTAGTGACTAATTACTCACTAATTAATACTTCATAGTAAATATTTTAACTAGAGTTCTGATTATTTTGATTAACTATATGTAATGGCATCCAGAAAACTAAAGAAACTGTGCACGTATTGACAAATCCAATGATATGTATAACATGTCTTAGAGCGTAGATTTCAAAAATCACAAATGCTATAAAGTTTATTTACTCAGCTTGCTTCAAGTTTGTTAAAAAAATGTACTTTTACATTTGTAAAAGTAAAATTTTGAGCATACATACGTTTTCTGCAACTAGACCTTCCAGTGCGTCAAACTGAAACTGAGATATCAGGTGTGATACATGGGAGAATGCCTGTAATATACGAAAACAAGTGAGTGACAACTGACAGTTAGCTCCTCTTCTATTCTGGCTGTTTGAGATGACATGATGCACATCTGATATGATACACTGTACATTGTGACTCAGTAGTACACAACTGAAAAGGTCAAACAGGACATCTGTGAATAGGAATGACAGATAAGTGGAAAAATTCAACAATCAAAAATGGCTGGAACTTCAATAGTCAATTGATATCAGTGCAAGTCCAGCATAAACAAATCTTAAAGGTTATCAAAGATGCTTACATTATAGAGTCATGTGTATTTCCGATGTATTCATTTGTTTATATTACAATGCTATGGAAAATCATGCTATGTATGATGCTATGCTTGGTACAAGTTCCATGTAAAGTCGTGGCCATAAGTTATGGCAAGACAAGACAGGTGATATCACTCTGTCTTGTTGATTAGAAGAGCAGACTGGTTGCTTTAAAAAGGTAATGGGCATTTACATTTTCTTCTGTTAACCAGGGTTTGAACAATAAACAATGCTTTTCCAGCAGGCTGGAGCACTATGTCACAATACTTTTGTGTCAATATGTTCTTTATTTCTCATCCAGTGTAAAGAAATGTCCTCTCTAGTGTTACACCACTTATTCTATTACTCTTGTGTTTTTACGCACAGTGGTGCCCCTATGACTGATTAGCAAGTAATGAAATATGAAATATTCCATAATGAAATATCCTCTATTTTTGGGAGCAGTGTATTTAACACTAAAGCTCACGCACTACTGTGTCACGTTTATGTGATTAATACCCAACTCTTTGTGAAATACTAAATATTTGAAGAACGGAACTGATTTGTCTTGCTGTTACTATGCACCTCACCTGTTTGGCTCCGTTGGTGAACTCCTGAATGTCAAAGTCTTTATCAAAGTAAGCGCGGATCAGGAAAAAGTAGATCCGAGTGCGGAACCAGAGCACCGGGTTTGGGATTCCCACCACAACAACCTTGTGATTCTGATTGCGCCTTTCACTGTCCGAGCTATACATGACTCCAGACATTACACACGTTAAAGGAGTTTTCCTTCTGGTTACATGTTGATTTTGTATTATTTTATTATATCTAAATAAAGTGCTCAGACACGCAGATCTCCTACAGTTCCATCCAAATAAGGACAGCGCCATTTTTTTTTCGTTCCAATCGCTTAGCGCTTCATCTAGGAACAGAGTGCGGGTAAAAGGTTCCTATGGTTGTTCTAAACCTGCGAGAGTTTTAAGAAATTGATATCGATATGTTTGTGTATGTGTTTTATCATCGTGTATTATATACACATAAACAATTAACGTCTGTTAAGTATGATCACTGTTAACTGAGCTAATCTGTTTCCGGGGACAGTATATGTGAAGCACCAAGAATACATACGGGTTAAGTTTCTAGTGTCTACTCAGCCTCTATATGCCATATGTCCACGAAATAAGATTTAAACAACATTGATGTAACATATCGTATGTGGATATTCTGACCAATGTAAAGTCATCTGATCCATTCGAGTTTTCAGTCCTGAATGGAGCATCAGGAAAAAATCGAAGTGTCCGTCTTCTCAGCTGTGGATAAAGAGCTTTTTATGAAGGAGATCTATCCATGGGTTTGAATGTTTCCTTCATAACCAGTTCGTTTTCCTAACGGGGTAGTTACGGAACGCTGCACAACTAATTATGCCGTGTGTTTTCCTTACAGAGGAAACCCGCAGTGCTAAAAGGAGTACCTTTAGGGCCGTGCCTAGAAAGATGGACAGTGGATTACCTGGCTGCAAAAGGACGTGGCCGGGAGGTGAAGGTTCACGTGTCCTCTGTTCCTCAGATGGACTTTCTGCATAAAAATTTCATATACAGGTACATTACGTTATACAGTTACATGTGTTGACGTTGTAGACTTTGGACAATTTAAATTATTTTGTTTCTTGTATTTAAGGACGTTACCATTTGACAGTTTTATTCAGAGGGCTATGACTGAAACAAAAGATTCAGAGTTCTTCATTACAAAGGTGAGTGAAACTTAGACTGGGGTTGTATTCCACATCAGGTACATTAACCAAACATTAACCACTACTGTTACTATGGCCAAGTATATTATAATAAGCTGTACAGATGTACCTCTTGGTAAATGCTAGTGATATCAAGTACAAACAATTTGTTCAGGTATAAAGTACTGCTTGTAACCTTGTAATGCACATGACACTGGTCTTATTTTTGGTATTATTTTTGCTGAGTTTACCCAAATAAAATGTGCTGATTCCAAATATGAAGGCAAAACATTTGCAGTACATCAGTTATTTTTCACAAATGAGAAATGTTGGATTTAAATTTATAAAGCCAAATGTCATGATGTCAGGATGTTCTGAAGTAGCAATAGCACATAATTTGTTTACAGATTTGGGTACTGGATGGAAGACCAGTAATATGTTATGCCAGTAATAATTACCATGCAGAAGTAGCAGTCATTAACATGGTTCTGAGGCTCTCACCACACCATAGGAACTCCAAAGCTGAGACCTTTATTCCACAGTCTCAGGTTTTTAACACATGTCCTGCATGCATGTCTGTCCTTTGTTTGGGGATTGGAAAACAAGCACAAATCTATCAGAATATTTCAGGATCATTCCAGCACAGTCTAGGGGTTATTCAGGTTTTGGATTACATATGGAACAAAAACATTTAACAGGGTTAAATTTGCTGCAACATTCTTAAGAAATTTCATAAGTGACTGGATGCTGCCATCGGTTTTACGCTGCTTATATGCACATAAAATGCTGACGTCAGCAGTTGTACACTGTTTAATAAACAGTCTTTCTATTAGTTATACTGAGTGCATATTTCTTTTTGCGTATTCAGGATATCTAAATAATAATGTTATGTTATTGCTATAATAGTTTATTAGCAAACTGTATTTTGCTAAAAAAAAAAACAAAACTAGGACGGAACTGGAAGAAACTGATCTGATTTTTAAAATTTAGCACAGTAAAATACATACAGATATCATCTTGTGGTCTTGTATCATCTTATCAACATATCATATTGTAGTCAGCAAAATGCATGTACATCTGTGTTAAAAAGGAGCCAGCATATGACTGCTACTGAACAATCAGCTTGTCTGACTAAAAATAACAAACACTGCTTGTTTTTTCTTAACACCTCTGTGAAATTGCTGGACTAAAATGATCAGCTCACCAAGGTATCCAGCAAAATGCATTCAGGGATCAGAAAGTGTTCATCTAACAACACAAATTCTTAGATAAATGTGCAGTTGCAGATTGTACTAGAAGACAGTTGTCAGTAAGTGAGGAATGGACATAAAAAATCTAGTGTACTTTTATTATTGGGTCTTTGCTTTAGTACACCTGATTATATTGATTAGTTCTTGGTTATACTGAAAATCAACACTTTGTAGATATGCTTTGGTGCCATTGTTGCACTGCTGAGGTGCACATTTAGCAGTGTCAGTATGCTACTTTTGCCATAATTTCCTCTTTTCATAGATATTTGAAAGGGCAGGTGTGGCATCCTGCCACTACATGGTAGAAATACCTAATAAATAAATCATGTTTAAATTGTAATCATTTAAATTGTACTCTGTTGTTCCTAACAATGACATAATGTGTTAACAGGGTGAGAAATACTACTTGAGGTCACTTGGAGAAGATGCTCGTAAGGTATATTTGACTGACGTTTCCTTTTTAATTATATTTATGTATTTCAATCATATTTATGTGACATTTAATAAACTTGTAAGTAATTCATAAATCAGAATTTTAACTATTCTTTTTGTGATTTGAACTTGAGGTTGTGAATTTTGCTGTTTAAAAATAATATAAATAATTTCAAATGTACAACTTATGATTTTCAGAATAAAAGCATTCTGATATGTAAATAAAAAATCTGATTTCAGTCTGTCTGATTCTGAACTTAAAATTACAAATATGAATTTAGGCCAGAGGTGATCCTGGACTTCCAGGCTTCCCAGGAGAAATACTAACAACAAATAACAAAGCATCGAATGCAGCATTTAATTAATAACAGCCCCATGGCAGCGATGTGAATCTGAGAGACACACTTGCATATAATAATTATTATTATCTCCAAAACATGAAAATACTGTATGTAAGAGATTTGACATTGTCTTGACTTGGATCAGCTGCACTTCTTGACTGTAAGGTCACAACAGGTGCCTTACTGACCCGAGAACATCAGCATTTCTCTATATTTACACAAGGACACATCCAGTGTATTCCATCCATGCTCCCTATCATAGAAAGAAAGAGACAAATTAATGCTAAAACTGTGATGGCATCATAGACCTCTTATGGAATACCCAGGATCAGTTCATTCTGCTAACCACCTTGTTACTTTGTCTAATCCATTTACAGGCTTACCTGCCAAAAGCATAATTTGACTATGATCAAGTTCAGTTCATTAACATATGATTTAGAATGAATTATTTTCTACCTACATTACTAAAATCATAATGTTAACCAGTACATTTCAGACATGCTGGGGTGGCACAGTGGACCATGCGGTTAATGCAGTCAGCTCACAGCTACCAGATCTCCAATTCGATCTCTGGTGTGAGTGTAGTCCACATACTCTAGCTTCCTCTCACATCCCAAAGATATCCACTAGGTTAATTGGTCACTCTAAAGTGGCACAAGACGTGTTATAACTCTCTGCAGCTCATGCCAACAAAAACACAATAATCAAAGAGCTAGATAACTAACTAATGCTATATTACTACAACATGAATGTTACATAACGCAAAATACGACACTTGGAATGTAGCACATTTATTTATCGAAACTATATGTGATTAGCTGATAGTATCAGTCTGAAGAACTTTGACTGCACTTACCTCATTAGGATTTATTTTCTTTGTTTTCTTTGATTTCTCCACCACAAACAATGCTCAGCTTCACCACTGCCAAGGACATGATCGCTAGTGAGACAGCTTTGTAATTGATGGCAAAAACATAATAATTTAAATAACCAAAGTCATAACACCCACAAGCAGAAGTGAACACCAACAAAAACAGTTCACTGGGCCTAGGGAAGGGCAGCAGTATCCACATCATCTAAGACATCTAAAAATCTCAAAGGAAGCTTGTTGATTACCACAACAAGGTCCTGCTTAATTTTGGAATCAAAATATTCCACTTTCTTACATAGCCTACTAGGTAAAAGGTTTCTCCAAGTCTGAATAATCCCCAACAGGCTGGTTAGATCCTCTGTCTAGGCTGAAATTAGGTTCTCATGATTCTGGACAGTTAGCTACATTGCTTAGGTTGTGTTCCTCCAGGCAACTCAACACAAGTACTGCAGCCATAACAAATCATCAATACTACATACACTGCTCACAAACATTAGGGCATATTTGATTATGTGACATTTAATTTTAAAGTATCTTCCAATTTTTGTGAGTAGTATATACATTACTGATGATTTGTATAATACGGTGGGATTTGTCACAACCTTAGATGGAGTTTATAACTTGCTACATACCCTGCTCACAAAAATGGAGGATATTTAAAAATCAACATAAAGCGAGTAAGAAAAGAAGCATTTGATTTTATTTCATTACAAAAGATCATCAGAAAAGCAAATGAAAAATCAAAGAAAGTTGTTCAAATATGCAAATGAGATTATCGTAACTGAGTAGCAAGTGAAACAGAAGCATGTTAAACTGGATGAGAGTGCCACACATTGACTATTCAGTAGGGTGTATGGTCACCCATGACTGCCAAAACACACTGACAGCGATGGAGCATGGACAGGATCAGACTGTCTAGCAGTTCTTGTGAGATCCTCTTCATATTCATTTTAAATAGCCCTTAATTTTTGTGAGCAATGTATATGGATTTAAAAATGAGGCCATAACTAGCTTTTAGTTTTAGCAAGTTACATACTTGGCATAAGGATGAGGTTCATTTGCTGAGACCAAAGATATACAAAGAGCATGCTTTTTATTAATAATAATAATAATAATAATAATAATAATAATAATAATAATAATAATAATAATAATTTGTATCATTTAGCAGATCCCCTTAACTTTATGCAGTTCAGTTTTACTGTTTTAGTTTCTGAAGATGAATGGACATCCATGATGAGATGCTCTCCAGACATGCTGAGATCTGTATGGAGACCTGTACATCTTTCGGAACTATAAAGAGGATGAGCTGAGTTTCGTCGGCATAACAAGCCATGAGAATTTATAAGTGGGGTATAAGCTGCTTATTGGGTTTCTTTGATAAATCAACAGATTGTCAAGTTACACATTTTGGCACAAATTACATAACACATGCTCCTTGCTGTACACGCACACACACACATTTGTCTCTCTTTAATTGTATGGAACATCCATTGACAATGATTACTGTAGCCAATTAATGCTACATCTACCCCTACCCCTTACCTTAACACGAGTAACCTAAAGCAAATATTTCTCCTTTGGTTTAATCAAATGAAATTTACATTTTTTGTATAATGACATAGAACAAACATTTTTCTATGTGGGGACCAGAAAGGTACCATGTAAAAAATCCTTTTTTAAATTAAGAGTTTTCCAAATCGAATACTTCTACATTATACACACAATTGTCTTGCTAACTTGTGAGGAGTTTCCATTACAAAGAATGATAATAAAGGATCACTGAAGCCAATCTATGCTACACCAACCACTAACTTTAAGCTCAGTATCCTAAAGTAAGGTCTTTTGGTTTTGCTGGTGTGATGATCTGGGGAGACATCGTATATGACAGTCAGTCATTCTTAGTAGTGATATGAGACACTAACAGCTCAGTGTTATGTGCAGGATAATTTTTGTCAATCCGTGTATATTGTACACTCACTGGTCACTTTAAGTACCAGATTACTAGTGATCTGGAAGGTTATTGCACTTGACCAGGTTTATGTAGTATGTAGAGGATCTGGTCACTTCTCCAACCATTGTATTAGTATTGACTAGTAAAATGTTAATTATTGAGCTAAGAAATATTACTGACTTTCACCTGGATTTTTTTTAAATGTCACGGTACTACTGCATGTGACAAAATGTAAGAATGTTGACATGGTATGAAAATAATCTACAACACTGGTCTACAATTTAAAAAAGCTTTCTGATGACCTAATTATTTTGTGCTGATTCCAAATATGAATTGCACAAAAACCTGTGTCAAATTATTCCACAAATGAGAAATATTTGACTAAAGATTATAATATCAAAAATCAAGTTCGGAAGTAGCAATAGCATTTAATATATTTGTTTCATGCAAATAACTATTGTCTAGCCAAGAGAGCAATATTTTAATTGTTAGGGAGAAACTCTCTAGTTATGATCAGGGTTGTACCAGCAGTAGTCTGCCATCATGTTTGGGTTTCATCTGCCTTTATATCTATGTTCCATGATCTTGGTGACTAGATAGAAGCATTCTTGTTCTTCACTAGTAGTTCCAAGATTTGCGGGCAATGGTTTAGGTGGCTATGAAGGAAATGCAATTTAACAGTGATCTTTGATGCCAGTTTTTAAAGAAGCTATCAACTAATCTTGAAAGTCTGTACTCACATCAGATGGTTTTGCCTTTCTCTGTCTTTATGCAAGCCATCAAATCCATTGATAAGGAATGGAAACATTACAAAGTGGTAAATGCTTTACCATTTTACTTTAACTGATAAATGCAGGTATGAATGTTCAGTAACAAATGTAATGAAGTTGATCATACGAAACATGAAATATCTCAGGTTCATACTGTCTGCAATTCAATGAAACGGTGACAATTTACCATCCAAATGACAAAACATGCTCATTCTGTTTCATTTTTTATTTACATAGTAAATTTACAGTGATCCACCTTCTTCAAACCTCTTTCAAACTGGAATGCATTATTAAATTAACTCACAGTAGACAAATCCCAAATAACAACCTGGATATATCACAGCATGGTTTTTGGTCTGATGCAACATGGTGCACAACAATAATGTATCAGTAAGTACATAATCAAACAAAACATTGGTTTTAAAGCGTCTGCAGTTCTGACTCACTAACCAATGCCCCTTACCCACACATTAGGGGGCACAGCCTTCATTTTCTTAACCACTGGAATGAAAAACCAAGAAGTAGTACATATTTGTTTTAACAAACAACATTATATAACAGTAAAACACACCCCATTAAAAGCCTTTAGTAATCTTTGTATTGCAATTTAGTAAATTTGGCACGTTACTACAAACCACATCCTAGATTATTTCAATGCATGTAACTTTTTCCCCCAGGATGAAACCGGGGTAAGTACACATCACCCACAAGCTACATAGTGAATAATTGTGATTTCCTTGGTTAATAAAGAAATGAGTGGAGATTAGCCATTATAGTGTTTGGCTTTTTGATGATTGATAGTACTCTATCAACCCACTAAAGCAATATTTTACATATTTCACCTTTAAATGGTTCTGTCAATGTCCCAAATGATTAAACAAACTACAGATGTGTATGAGCAGACCACTGTGTAAGATCAAGGATCTTGTTCATGGAATCATGGGTAAAATAAGAAATGTGATTCTCTTGTGTTGCACATACAGTATCTCACCCCTCATATTATTGTAACTATTGTATTATACCATTTCATGGGACAACACTGAAAATATGACAAATTGTGCCCAATTAGTCATTTTCCCTCCCCGGTGTCATGTGACTAGTTAGTAGACAAGGTGTGAATCTCAGATGTGAATGGGGAGCAGGTGAATTAAATTGAATTAAAAAGATGGTCAGAGCTATGGTGGCCAAGATCATACCGTGGTTTAACATGATAGGGTCCACACCAGGACAGGTTTCACCATGTCTTGCCTACGGTCAAGCGGTGGGAATCTCATGGTTGGAAGAAAATTCCAGTGGCAACTTGTGGAGCTCTAGTGAACTCCACCTCCAAGAGAGTAAATGTAGTCCTACAAATAATGATGTTTCAAGAAAAGATATAATAAACTAGTTACAAAAATGTGAGGGGTATACTTTTGTGAGATAAGGTATATAATGTTGGTTTTCTCATGATGCAACGTGTAAGATCCCGGATGACAAACTAAAAGGAAAACATTACAATGCAATTATAAGGTCTAAAAAAACTGTGCTGGGTAAAGTCCTTTAGCGGTTATCACTATTTTAGACAGTCCCTGACAAATCAAGTCCAATCCACAAAATAGTTTTAAAATGTAGCCAAGTTGAAATCCTAATGCATTTAGTATATATGCTGCCATTGCATCTGTCCATTCTATGCTACACAAGTTAAATTGGAAATAAATAGGTTTGAATATACAGCAGTTAATATAGCACTCTCAATGGGCATACATGTCTGACTGCATATTCTTTCTATTCAGTAAAGCTTACAGATTAGTATGGATATTCTTTTTGGGGTTTTAGGATCTTATCTGATTCCAGACCAGCTATGTAGATATGAAGTCCAACCTGACCCCCTGGATGCTGATGCCTCTTCTTCACCTACGAGAAATATTAATACATCTTTAAAGGGCATTTTTCAAAAATATATTATAAAAATACATACTGAACATGGCATGAGATTACTTTGGCAAACCTTTTTCAAGCAAAACAACATGAAGTTAAATTCACAAAAAGGTACTTAAAAAAAAGTCTAATGGTAAATGTAAATGTCTAGGAGCAGTGTATCCTACACTAAAAATAGTGATGCAAATAAACTTTAAATGACGTAGGCTACCAATATTAGGGGTGGCACTGAAAAATGACTCATTCCTTTGCTTTCAGCAACATAATATTTACAGCCATTTACAATATTTGCATTATTGGCTGTGTTCATTGCAGTTCAAAGACACAAAGAAAAAAAATCAGCTCATCAAGTGCAAAAGTGAACAATAATTCAAAATACCATATAAACAATACATGGCTAAAGATAAAATACAATAAACAAAAATCAAGACACAAACATACCTTGTGCAATTGCAGCCAGTTTAGTCTTCTCTTCTGGGCTTAGCTGCAACATCGTATGTATGACGGGGAGCAGTGCCTGCTTCTCGCTGCCAGAACGAAGGAAGATGAACTGCAGCAACACGTTTTTCAGATACTCCAGATTAGCGACGGATTTTTCCCTCTCCCGATTCCGCTCCAGGCGACGCAACTCGCTCTTCAAAAGCTAAACACAAAATGTTAGTTACAGCTGAAGTTTCTTTCAGGGTCATGTTTGGAGGTTAATAATTTCAGACAAAACAAATATACATAGAGTTAGGTTTGTTTTTTTGTGATCAATTATTTATTCTTTTTCTATTGTTAGCAATAACATACAATATAATATTAAGGAAGAGAAAAAAAATGGGGGCGATTACAAAATGACATTGTTAGCAACATGAATGTGAGTGGCTGAAAGTTCCAAGTTAATAACGTCAATACAGAAAAGAATCCCTTGTCTGGAACTCAGGGAATGTGGGGGTTGCCAGTGCAGGGCTTGTAATTTTAGGCAGCGATTGTTCCACCCTTACAGATTTTCTTTCCTGTACAGTTCAATTTACAACAAGAGTCATCATTTAAACCAAGTGACACTGGGATCAGGGTCCCCAACATTTCACAAATATTGCAAACCTTCGGGAATATGCAAAAAAGTATGCTCCATAAGAACAGAAAGACACACACAAAAAAGAATTCCTGGGACATGTCCGGAGTCCTGTCTCATCAAAAATACTGTCTAAGATGTCCATTTCATTCCGTTGCCACACAGGGAAGAAAAAATGTTTTTCAGCACTAACAAGTTTATGATTACGGAAAATAAGGGAATTTTGTGCCATGGTGGAATACATCCCTCCGTATGAAAAATAAATTAATAATGATTGGTCCATATCACATTTTATATTGTTTTAGTGAGATATTAGAGTAAATGAAGTCTTGTACTCTATGGAGAACAATTAAACATTCGACTATAGAGCACCATGAAGTTTTGTGTCACGGTTAGAGGTTGGAGAACAAAAGCGCAATAGTATAATTAATTTGAAATAATTATAATTTTAACATGTTATATATTTGTATCTAGGCCTCTTCATAAATAGGATGCATTTCTTCCAAAAATGTGTTGGAGATGAGAGAGGAATTGAAGTTAAACAAAGTTAAGTCTGGAAAAAATTGAATAATAAAAAATAACAATATCTTAATATATAGTTCCAATAGAATTTTACTGTTGTGTTAAGAGATGGATACATTGATGGATACCAAGATATTTAAAATGTTGCACCATGGGAATTGGCAGCAAGAGGTCAACTTCTTCATAAGTTCATTTAAATAGAGTAAAGCACACTGTCAAAGATGCTGTTCAGTTGTGGAAAGCTAAGAACTCAGAGCTAAGAGGAGGATGCAAAAAGATTTCAGAGGCTTTACCTATCCATCAGAATGCCAGCCACAGCATTACTGTATGGCGCCATTTTAATAAACTGCCATCACTCCAGACTGGATGATCAGAACATGAGGTGGATATTGATCAAGTACAAAGAGGCCAATGGCAATTCGGAAGGACTTTATGGCTGAGTGTCTTTGGACTTCAATGAATTTAAAGTGAGCACCATAAATGTGACTGAATCTGAATAAATCTGAGAGAGTAATTCTCAGTTTAACTCTGGCAGGAGATCCAAACAAAGCGATGACTGTATGTAAAAGAAAATGCGCCTATACAAAGTATTAAATCAGGGATCAATTTTCAAACACCTTTTCATGTACTTTACCTTTTTTCATTTTACAAAAATGTTGACTTCTTTCACACTATATCAATGTTACAGTATTACACAGTATGTATCAAAACAGCCATTTTCCAAAGTGGCAAAAAGAACAGTATGCTTACACTCATCTGCTCCATGAGGATAGCATTGGTGGCTTCACTCTCATGTAACAAGCTATTCATGTGCTCCATGCTGCGTGTAGCTGTGTTCAGTTTGTGAGTCAATTCGTCCTTGCTGGCCTCCACTTGCCACACAAAAGGTTCTACACACACACACACACACACACAGGCAGACACACACACACACACACACACAGGCAGACACACACACACACACACACAGGCAGACACACACACACACACACACACGCAGACACACACACACACACACACACACACACACACACACCCACACACACCCACACAC
>JAUZST010003851.1:0-16803 GCA_034779995.1 Parotocinclus haroldoi
ATATTCAGATTTTATTTTATTTATAAATATTATTTTATACTGCCCTTTATTTAATTTAATAAATTAATAAATTGAAAAAAATGATTATATATATATATATATATATATATATAAATAAAATCTTTTATTTTTAATTTATTAAATAAAAAAAAATTATTTATTTATATATATTATTTTATTCTGCCCTTATTTTTTAACCCTAATTTTATATATATCCATACATATACATATGCCTTTATTTTATTTATATATATATTTATTATTTTATTCTACCCTTATTTTATATATATATAGTCAGTCCAAATCTTTGATTTTTTTTTTTTATTACATTCCCGGTTTGCCACGTGAATGCTGTGATGTTCCCTGTGCTGGACAGGCATTAATGGCCACTGGACTGGCACTAAATGGTTACGTTTTTAACATGTAAAAGTGTATATTCACTAAACCATAGATGGATAATCCAGTCCTAAAAGCAGATAAAGAGAACCGGGACTTTGTCAGTAACTCACAATGGCCGAGAATCAACAGAACGGCCCCGGACTCTGATACTACCACCGTCGTGTTTCACAGATGAGAACGGGTTCTTAGGCTAAACTACAAAGCGGATTACAAAAAAGATGTGAATAAAAACTGAATGCAATGATGTGGAGATATGTCGATATGTCAATATTTTATTCGTAATAGAACACAGATGACAGATCAAAAGTTTAATCTGAGTAAATGTGACATTTTAAAGGAAAAATGTGTTGCTTCAAAATTTCACAGTGTCAACAAATCCCAAAAAAAGTTGGGACAAGGAGCAATAAGTGGAAATGGAGCATAGAACGAACAGCTGGGAGACCAATTGACACTAATTAGGTCAATGGCAACATAATTGGCTATAAAAACGGGCCCTTAAACGTCGCTGCACCTCAAACAGGAATGCCACTGTCAAGGAAATAACAGAATGGGATCAGGAACACTTCCAGAAAGCATCGTCAGTGAACACAATCCTCCGCTGCCATCTGAAACTCTGCAGTGCAAAGAGGAAGCCGTTTCTAAGCAAGCTCCCCAAGCTCAGACGTTTGCACCGGGTCAGGGGTCGTTTAAAATGGAGCGTGGCAAAATGGACGACTGTTCTGTGGTCAGACGAGTCACGATTCGAAGTTCTTTATGGAACGCCGGGACACACTGGGAGAAGGGCGACCCAAGTTGTTATCAAACCTCCTTGTTTACTGTCCCAACTTTTTTGGAATCCGGTTTGTATTACAGCACTCATTTTGGGAGGCTTTCATGCATGGTACGCGTGTGCGCTCTATCAGTATATTTATACCTTTCCTTTCTCTTTTTAATTACCTTGAAGCACAAACATTAACCTTTTCAAATGCTTTTGCAAACAATTGTTATTCAACAGATAAATCAAATATTCCTTTGGAGCTCTAATTACTGTGCTACATGTGGTGAGACACTGCTTAAAATGCATTACACAACAACGTGGCAAGAGAAAACAATTCAGGCATGCCGTAAGCGATTTCAGTGGAATGGACCGAAAGACGGGGCCTTATTGGATATTAGATGTCTGAATTGAGTTTCATGAAGGGAAGCCAATATCCGTAGGAGTCAAGCTCAGCAGCAGCATGCATTTCCCAACTGCTTAAACAGCGGGGGGAACAGCATGAGGTTTTTATTGATCTTTCTTCAAGTATCCGTTCGGAGTGGTGGTGGCAGTTTGCAGATAATTTGTTTCCTCTCTGGATAATGCTGGAGCTTCAGACCCAAAAAAAAGATGGAACATTAGGTGATTTGCAGTTACAGTATGCTTATGTTTAATTCTTCAGTCACTATGTCAGATTGTGCCAGTCAAAATGATACATTCTGTGCCTGTTTGTTGATTTTCAGAAATATCAATGCAGATGTTTGGGTACGACCTAAATGTTGTGTGCATGGAGCTTCACGAAATTGAGAAGAAATGATGACATTCTGTAGCTTAGCGGGATGTTTAAGTAGAGAGCGTTAGAGAAATTAATTAGGGTCCTATATTTTTTTTTGGTGAGCAGTGTATATATCACTAGGAATTACCTCGTTCTAAGTCACTCTCTGTTACCCAACAGGGCGTGGAACTCCTCTTCTGCTCTTTGGATGTCTGATTGCTTTTGTTAATGTCTTGGCTTTGCTCCAGTACTGTTTATTATAAATACACTGCAGTTTGGGGAGTTTGGTTCGGATGATGCACTGAGCTAATCAGACCACTCTCTGGAGAGACCGCTTATCCGGCTTGGTGCTGTTCCTAAACCAGGCTGTGATGCTTCTTATCAGGATTCTCTAATTAGCAAGTGTTGTTGTTTTTTTGTAATATTCTGAACTCTTTCCATAGTTGCAGGCAGTTCGTACTCCTTTAAGCATCTGTAATGGCAGAGATGGTAATGGGTCTTCCTCACCCAAGATGTTAATATGGCAGAACCATGAAAGGTCTTCTGTGGACAAGTCCTTGGTCCTTCAACTTGATAGCGAGTCTGGGATTATGGCGCTTAATGCTGAAATGTAGTAACGAGACATTACATGATTAGCCTTCTTCCTGCCCTAGTGAGTCAGTGCTATGTGTCGTAGGTGTGTGATGGTATCATCATATGACTGATTGGGGTGATGTATGGCTTGGTAAGAACAATGGTTTCAGACAGTTGCAACCATGCAGGAGAGCGTATTTGAATTTAAAAAACTGTCAGATTTTCAAGTCGGTGGCCTACAGCAGTAGAAATCCACAAGAGGAGAAGAATTTCAGGTGGGTTCACCAGCAACAGAAGATTTTTTTGGACTGCCGAGTCTCAATTTCTGCCGCATTCAGATGGTCAGAGTTTGGCTTCATCCTGCCTTGTATCTGCTTGTTCCTGACCATGTCCATCCCTTTATGAACACGGTGTTCCCTTCAGATGTGACAATGAGTTTACTGAACTCAAATGGCCTCCACAGTGACCAGTTCTAAATCGAATAGAGCACCTTTGAGTTGTGGTGGAAAGGGAGTTTCGCATCAAGGATGAGCAGCCAACAAACCTGCTCTACTGGAATATGCTATAATGCCAATATGGATTTAAAAAATAGACTAGTTCCAGCACTTTAAGAATTTGAGCAGTTCGGAAAGCAAAAGGGGGTCCTGTTGAGCACTAGAAATGTACAGTGTGTAGTCCCACCCGTAGCTTGAGTTTAGCTGATGCCAGACTCCTGGTGGTTCCCAAGTTCAGGCTGAACACTATGGGGGGTCGCTCGTACAGTGTTCCCGCCCCTTTGATCAGGAACTCTCTTCCTTTCTCTCCTCGCTCCACTACTTCTCTCTCTGAATTTAAAACCTTACTAAAGACTCATCTTAACTCACTTTTCTTTTCCTCTTCTTCCACTTCTGGTAATATGTAATGTTTTCGTTTATATAAAAAACTATGGGTTCTGTGAAAGGCGCTATATAAGTGTAACATACTATTATTATTATTATTACCTGGTGTCTTAAGTGGGGAATGTAAGCACCATGTACAGCTGCTATTCTAATCCATTTTTTGCGATATCAGGTGCAGTTTTAATCACCTACACCTTAAGAAATGCATTGTGACTAAAATGGATTCCACATTAAGGTTCACCTTCAGACGTATAAAATCCTATAACCCACACCTCCAATATAATCTCATTTAATGAAAGCTGGATTTTGAAGCTGTTAGCTCAGCGGTCACAGTGACAGTGAATTATTATACAAAGTGTTTAATAAAGATATATAAAGAATATGTGTATATCATTTATTGACTTCCAGGAGGTTCAGATCGTATTTTGTGAGAAAACATTTCACAGTGTTTACAGACTTTCCTTGGAGATGATGCAGACTTTCCACTCACAGTCACCAGTGCTAAGTGTCATAAAGGCCAGCTATTTTCAGCTATCACCTAGAAGACATTAAAGCATTCAGAGGGTTGTGGATGTGTATCTTGGACATTCATCATGAACTTACCGGCATAATGCATTTCCATTTTCGATTATTTGAAGAGCTACTTTCACAGTGGCATTTTGGCATGATAAGAACTATATTTTTAGATTAGATAATGGGTGACATTACATTTCACTCCAAGTTGGACATTAGGGCTGTTGCTTAACACTTACCGAATCTATTAAACATAGTAGTAATTTCTTTTCTTTTTCATTTTGCATACCACATGGACATAGAGATTCTCCCAAAAGTGAGTACACCCCTCACGCCCAGTTTTTTGTAGCTATTTTATTATCTTTTCATGAGACAGCACTAAGAGTAGAGTAGCCAGTCTACAGCTTGTATAACGGTGCAAATTTGCTGTGCCTTCAAAATAACTCGACGCACAGTCAATGACTAAACCACTGGCGACAAAAGTTGCCTAGTGAAAATGGCCAAGTTGTGTCAAATTAGCCATTTTCCCTCCTTGTGAATGGGGTGCATGTGCGTTAAATTTGGTGTTATCACTCTCACCCTCTCTCATACTGGTCACTGAAAGTTCAACATGGCACCTCGTGGCAAAAGAACAGGAAAAAGAACAGGCTTTGCCATGATCGCGCAAAGTAGCGTGCAAATGCTCGGTGTATTCAGAGGATGGCTTTTTTCGTAGGAGTGCTGCCTGCTTTGCTGCAGAGGTTAAAGGGGTGGGTGGGGGTCAGCCTGTTAGTGCTCTGACCATATGCCACACACTTTATCAAACTGGTCTTTATGGCTGCTGTGTCAAAAGGAATCCTCCTCTAAAGATGATGCACAAGAAATCCCACAAACAATTTACTAAGGGCATGGATTACTGTAACCATGTCCTGTGATGAGACCAAGATAAACCTATATGTACTGTGACATATATCCTCTCCCTTTGGAAACCGGGCTGGAGGGCACTATTCCAACATAATGACTCCAAACACACCTCCAAGACAACCAGTGCATTGCTAAAGAAACTTAGCGGGAAAGGCCAAGCATGTCTCCAGACCTAAACCCTATTGGAGCATATGTGGAAGAGTGCAAGGTCTCGGACGTCCACTAGCTCTGTGATGTCGACATGGAGGAGCGGAAGAGGATTCCAGGGCCAACCTGTACAGCTCTAGTGAACTCATGCCCAACAGAGTTATGGCAGTGCTGGAAAACAATGGTGATCACACAAAATATTGACCGCTTTTTCCACTTGGGGGCGTACTCGCGTTTGTTGCCAGTGGTTTAGACGTTAAAGTTTGTGTGTTGAGTTATTTTTGAGGGCGCAGCAAATTTACACTTATACAAGCTGTAGACTGAATAATCTTCATTGTATTAAAGTGTGTTATCGATTAAATCTTCAATGTTGTCCCATGTAAAGGTATAATAAGATAGTTACTAAAATGTTGAGGGGCGTACTCACTTTTGTGAGATACTGCGCATGTGCAAAAGGGATCATCAGATAGGATATACTGTTGTTTTAACAATGGTATAATTGCCATTTTTTTAAATTATTTCCTAGTTTCTGTATTGGAATACAATCAAAAATTAAAAACGGATAGAATTATGTCTTATGGTTAAGACAAGCCAAAGCTGATAAAGATTGGAATGTTTAGTGGAAAATAGTATTATGCAGTGAAAAAAGTGAAAAAAATGAGGAAAAGGTTTGAAGAATTGGAGTAAAATCGTAGACAATATGTTAAATATGGCGATTATACCATTGCAAAAACAATAGATCTAATGGTGGCCTAAGACTTTTGCGCAGTGTGTGTGCGCCCAGATATCACATTCTATATTATTGTACCAAAGTGAGCTTGGTGATATGGAGCCAATATAACAGCTTTTACTCTTTTGAGAAGACTTTACATACGATTGTTAGGATCATTCCTGAGGTCAGGCTGGTTAAAATGTTAGACTGTTGGCTGGAAGACTCAGATTCTTAGAAGCCTTGAGCTTTAAGCCCCAACCCTGTGGACTGTGTCGCAGAAGATGCTGTCTCAGTTTCTGAAATGTCTGTTAGAGAGCATGAAGAGAGTGATGAGAGTTCTACAGCGTGTCCATGTTGGTCACATGGCTGCATGCTTGATTTTATGCAGATGTTAGCAATGAACAATTCGGAAGTAGCAAATTAGGGTAAATTAAATATAAAGGGTAGAAATAACATTGTCTTACCAAGCAGTACTAATACTGCGTATGAAAGAAGATTCACAAAAACCCTCTCGAGCTTGGCTCTCTTGTTTATGGCAGGTGTGTGTGCAGATGGGAGACGCATGTGATGCATATGAAGGGGATGTGACAGGGGCTGAAAAATGAGACCTTTTCTTTTTTTATATAATTTACAGAGAGCAGTCCATATGGCTTTTTAGCCTTGGATAAATGCATTGAGAGGGATCTTTATTTGAAATTGGGGAAATGCATGTTAGGGGAATCCAAATTAAGAAGCAAGTCTTATGTTTGTCTTGGTCAGCGAGATAGATATAATAATAATAATAATAATAATATACTACAGAATTATCATATAATTTAAGTGATAAAACAAACAAAAATGGCTTATGAATGAATTTCCATGGATCATCTGCTCAGCCTCCTGTGCCTTATACTCTGTCTGATGGTTCAAGTGTTTTTCCACTCCCGAGGTGCCACCCTGCATAGGGTGATATTGGAAAATGAGCAACCATGACAGCCTTGCCAACCCACCCACTGTTCTGATGATACTCTTCTGAAGCGCCCCAGCTTTCCTCCGGTCACAATTCATCTGTGGGTAGGAAAAAATACATTTGATAAGAATGCTTCATCTCCCCCACATTCTCAGTTCTGCTCCCTCCAGGCTCATTTAGGATCCTTTTCTTACCGAACAAGCCTCTGTGATGAACTGCATCAGCGCTTCGTAGTCGTTGTATCTTTGGTGAAAAAACACTGAAATTGTTGCATTAACCTCAAAATACTACAGCATTTGAAGAAAGACATTAGGAGGGAAGTGAAACTAGGACTGCCAGTGCTGGAGGACCATGGCCCAGCTAAGGAAGAGTAATAAACACGTGATGACTAATTAGTGTTGTTTTTTTCATTCCTGCTGCATCTCTTGATTTTATTTCGTATGCTAGGTACCCATGTGATGTTTCAGTGCGTCTCTGTGCGAAGTTAGCTTTGAAATTAGCTTTATACTCAAACTTCTCATCCTCATCTTCATCCACTATTTCTGAAACACATTGACACAGTAGTTTAGGAATCCTTACCGGAATTGAGAAACAATTGGAAATGTGTTGCCGTCATGTAATACAATGTGTTGTGAGCCTAGGGTTTTGTTCATTGTCTTACAATAGATTAACTGCGAAGTAGATAGTCAGCTTTCTCTCTCCATCACAGCCTAAGCGATTGAGCTTCATTTTTGCTCTGAATGCTCAAAACTTGGGGCATTCCTGAAAACTGGTTGCATTTTCCTGAATTGTGCTCACACTTTAGCTGACAGTGGCAGCAGCTCTGTTTGAATAGTGCGGCATTATGGATGCTGGGTCCACTGTAAACACTTTGCCTTGGCCATGGGCTACATAAAAGCCCATTTAAGGTAGATTATATTGATCTTGAGCTTGGATTTTTACTTGATCCACAGTAGCAAATGTAGCTCTTGTAGTTTATTTAACGTCTGCTAACCAGTACACTGGTGCGAACACAATGTGTAATTTTCCTGGCCACTGTTTTAACAGGATTAACATTAAACAGTTAATATATAAAACTTTGAATGGTATTTTAGTGACTTAGCCCATTTTAAATAGTAAATAGTAATAGTAAATAGCACTATTAGATTGTGGGTTATGGGTTATGTCTGGTGTTTTACATTTCCTTTCACTTTTGTTTTATTGCAGGCAGTATAAACCTGAGATATTTCACGTTTTAGCTTTCATTTGTTAATAAACATCCTTTTTTTTATTAACATCCAAACATGCACGTCAGGCCTGCAACAAAAAAGGTGGGATAGCGCTAATTTAGAGCCAGTAACGAGTTAAAGAAAAATTAAATAATCAAGTGAGCTCAAACAGGTGACGTCAGCAGGGAATTGTAATCATGAATTGGTACAAAAGCAGCATCCAGGAAAGGCAGAGTCTTTGAAGAGCTTGTTAAAAAATGTTACCGAAAATGGAAAAACGCTGTACCTAAAAGACTGATCGAAAGGGATTAACATACACCATTTCTCAGTGCGCAATATCACTGACCTATTCAAGGAATCTGGATGAATTTCAGTGCATAAAGGCCAAAAGGGTAAGTTTAAGAACAGATAGAACTGCACAAAGAACCACCCAACAATAGCCGATACAGAATAACTACATGGATACAGGTACATTCGCAAATGTCACTTAAAACTTTACTGTGCAAAAGAGGAGCCTGATATTATCCATGTCCATCAAACTCTCTGGGCTCCGAGAAACCAACGATGGCTACATTAATTGTGGTCAGACCAAAGGCGAAAGAGGGCCATCCAGACTATTATCAGCAAGAAGTACAAAAGCAAGGGTCTGTCATGGTATGGGGTTGCATCCGTGCTTTTGGCAAATGCCATTTACACACTGAAAAATACACTGAGATCTTAGAGCAACGTATGCTGCGTACAAGACGATGTCTTTTCCAGGGATGTTCATGCAAAGAAAGTCAAATGGCATAAAATACATGTGAACTGGATTCAGACAATTGAGAGTCATGTCATGCCATGTCCAGTCAAAGACGTGGTAGCTTAGCGGTTAAGGAACTGAGGACCCAGGTTCCGAATTCCACCTCGTCCCTTGAGAGCTAGACCCTTAACCCATAACTACCTGCATTGTAAAAATGTACCAGGTGTAAGTATGCACCTCAAGTCAAATTGCCACTTTGATTATCCCAAATCCTAGCCTCCAGAAAGTATCACAAGACACAACTGGCCCAGTGCCACAACTTTCAGTGTCTATAAGCAACTGGCTTGGCAGTGGTTCCAGGAACTGAGTGTTCTAAAACACTTTGTTAACTCATTGTGCGCTCTATTAGACAAAGACATTAGCTCGCCTATAGTTTAAACAGTTTACTTGTTAGACATCCCCTAAACCTTCATTAACTGCTTAAAAATAGATTATGTTCAGACGTGTAAAACGACAGTGTATTGACTGCAGACAATGTTATGAGTTGAGGACAGTCTGAAACCAGAATAATGATTTTTCTCTTATTCAGATAACATTCAGCTGTATTTGTAGGTTAGACATAAGTATATGATTTTACAGATTGTATCTGACCTTGATAAAATATCTTTTTTAATATTCTACATGACCACCTTCCCATTGGAAATATGCCCTTAAACCAATATGGCAGCTTTCAAGATTCTTGCGGCATAACATAGACCCCCGTACTTGCTAGGGTATGTCATTTTCCCCTTTGATATTCTGAAATAAAAGGCTGTCCTGTGTCTTTTGACTCACCCTGCCCTGTAGAATTTACTTGAGGCAATACGGGTTGGAGATTATGCACAGGCACTTGAACAGAAGAAAATTGTACTCATGCAAAAGTCTAATAAATTAAAGATTGCCCAACAGAGAAGGCTTGCCACATTTGTTTGAGGCAGCAGACTGAAAAGCCAGATGGAAGGCCCTCATTTCCCACAGCTTCTAAAGCCCATCATCTGCCTCATGTGCAGCACCAAAATAAAACAATTTGTGGCCATACCCCTGCTGACAACGTCTACAACAGATGTTCAACCTCTTTCGTTCTTGCTTCAGTTCAGTGCCGGCTTTGGACAACTGCTTGAGTAATGTAAATAATGCAGAGTACTAACACACAATCTTGCCCAGGTTCAGCACGGCCGATTTCAAATTGGTTAGCTTACATATAAAAATGTAAACATTGTAAGCACATCTGGCCCCGATGCATTAATATAAAAATACCAAATTTGTGCTTATGACCAATATTTCTTCGGGTCTACATACCTGTAATTAAGTTTTAAGCTGGATGCTCTTCCTGCCACAGCATTCCCATTTTCTTGGGACCAGTGCTGAATGCCAAGGCTTGGGGATTCACACTGGAACACTTAACTTGGAATGTGGGAGGAAACTGGAGCTGACCCAGGAGTGGATTTTCATTCCTGTCCCATCCCAATCCCAGGTCGAAATAAAAAAAAATTTTAAAAAATCCTGTCCTGTCCCACTCCTGGTAAAATGACCACTCCCATCTCGCTCCCATTCAACATGACTCCTGCTCCTGTACGGCTTTCTTTTTTCCTACTTATTTGAGTTTTTAGGCAGTACAATTGAATTTAATGTTATCCACATTCTTTTTTAAGATTAGTTTGTGTGCTGCAGTTTTATTTCAAAGAATATGGCAACAGGTACAGTTCGTTTGTAGGGTAATATAGGCATTTTATGCCATAATAAAAAAAAATCCTTCACTAAAGCTGCTAAGTCCATGTTGAATAAACCCAAACATAAACATATTAAGCAACTATTTTATTAATTTGCCTAAAGAAAAAAATGGCACAAAGCAAGAGAACTGATGTCAACCAACAAATGTGCATAAAGGCATTACCTTCACAATTCACACACTCTGCCTGAGTTTTGTGTTTTACTCCCTCCATTGCTGCTGTTCTATGAATTCCGGCGGGAAGCTGTGGCCGGAAGCAGGGTTGGCTTCTGGGCCGTGTAGTTCTTTAGAACTGCGTTACTGTAGGTATGAAAAAACGACAAAATGGCGGTGCCTATTCTTTGGTTGTCTTTTGTCATATTCATTGGTTCCCGTTCCCGTCTGCGACCGTTAAATTTTCCGTCCTGTACCGTCCCAATCACTTGAGTAATAGTTGAGTCCCATCCCGCAGGAATCCCGCAGGAATCACGCGACCCGTGGAATTCCTGAAAAAAAATGTCAGCCTCTATTCTGGATCTTGGTTAGATACGGCTTCTTCTTTGAACTATAGAGTTTAAGCTGGCAGCGGCCCATGGCACGGTGAATTGTGTTCATGGATAATGTTGTCTGGAAATATTCCTGAGCCCATTTTGTGATTTCCAATACAGAAGCATGCCTGTGTGTGATGCAGCACCGTCTAAGGGTCCGAAGATCACAGGCACCCAGTATGGTTTTCCGGCCTTGACCCTTACACACAGATTCTTCCAGATTCTCTGAATCTTATCATCATATTATGCGCTGTAGATGATGATGTGTTTAAACTCTTTGCAATTTTACACTGTCGAACCCCTTTCTGATTTTGTACCTTTAACTTATCCAGCCTCTTATTGCCCCGTCCCAACTATGTTTTGAGATGTCTTGCTGTCACGAAATTTCAAATGAGCCAATATTTAGCCTGACATTTCAAAATGTCTCACTTTCGACATTTGTTATGTTGTCCATTTCCTATTGTGAATACAATATCAGTTTTTGAGATCTGTAAGTTATTGCATTCCGTTTTTATTTACAGTTTGTACTTTGTCCCAACTTTTTTGGAATCGGGTTTGTACAAAACTATACGCTTGTGTATTGTGAATCATGTTGTCCTGGCATTGGTCAAACTTGTTCAGATTATTATTATTATTATTTGATAGATTAATTTTCTAATGGTGTGATCATGACTTCAGAGGCGTTTCACACACGGTAGCCAATGTTGCTCACCTATGACCTATTGTAGAGTCGGCCTTCTTTGTAGTAAATGGTGCTATTTATCCACTTTAACAAGCAGCAGTTCTATTTGTGGATAGGATTTTTTTAAAGTGTTTTTTTTTAGCATACTCGATGCTTTCTTTGAAGGTCCTTTGGGTGCATGCTTCACCTCCTGCTGCTGCAATCAATGAAATTTGCCAAAATAGCTGTACTAACTAACTACTGGTGTCATATATTTTTCATGGAAGCTTATCTAATGGGAGAATGATGAAATGTACAGAGTTAAGTGTTTCACAGTTGTAAAAAAAACCCAAAAACTCAAAGAAAATCAAAATAAAGGGTGGTTGTGTGATCGCTTGTGCTTCATTATCGTGCTTTGGTATGTAGGAGGTGGAATTTAAAGGCGTTCAGGGAGCTGTTTGATCATTATTATTTCTTGCCCTCCTAAGAACTTAAGCAGCCTTTCTGAATAACCTGATCTTGTGATAAATCATTAATACTCTGTTGCAATGCCTCTAAAATTGCCTTGTGCTCCCCGATGGAATCTTTACAATGCTCGCTGCTCTGATTGTCTAAAGCTAAAGTGTGGCTGTTCTCTTTATAGCATCAAAACACATGATGATGATTCATTCATTAAAAGACTCCGTTATATGTTGTGTGTGTTGTGTGTGTGGCTTGTGCCTGAACAGCATTTACATTCATCATTTAGCATGAATGAATTATTAATGCATACTTAATAATGATAGCACGTAGCTAACAGAATGGCTGACTGCTGGTAAACTAGCATGCATTGTCCCAGACAGAAACTGCTAGCAAGCCATATTCATTTACAAAGTCAAACTATGTCTATGACGAGAGAAATAATACTCAGGCCTTGTATGAAACCTCCCTGACCAGTACAGGTTTCATTAATATAACAACCATAATACCTACACACAAACCATCTATGGTGTGATAGGAACTGCCACACAATGTCACCTAAGTTACCTTTACAGGCTGAAGGAAAAACGTATAATGGAAACCGAGTTAACCAACATAGTTGAGCTAGATAAGTCTGGTAAACTAGCTTGCAGAGATGTCATGATTGGCGTCTCAGTGGACATCATTCTGTTTTCTATTTTTTTTGTTGCTAGTATTAGAGAAAAAGTTTAGAACATGATAATAACTACACCCCAAATTCACCCACAATAGTAGGGAGAGTATGGAAAATGCAATGAAAGTTGGCACTTAGTGGTTCAGGACTTATTTTGTCCCATTCTTCCTGCAAACACGTCTTAAGATGTGTAACAGTATGGGGTCATTGTTACATTTTATGTTCTCTCAAAGTTCCCTAAACAGTCTCTATTGGGGACAGGTTAGGTTTGGTTATGCAAGCATCCCAGTCCAGTACCTGCACCCTCATTGTTCACAGCCATGGCTTTGTAATGTGTTCAGGATGTGTTGTTTTTTTTTTTTCAAAAATGCATGGACATCCCTGGAAAAGGTTATGTCCTGAAGCCATTCTCTAAAAACTTAATGTCCTTTTCTGCATTAATTCTGCCATCAAATAAGTGATCATGAGATTTTCAAAGGGTACCAACACAACCCTGGTTTTTGGACTTGTTGCGTCTTTCGTCCAGAACACACGGTATAATTTTTTTTTTTCCCAAAAAAAGATCTGATTCATCTGAACAAAGTACAAAATATATACTGTGTGATGATCCTAGATGGGTCGTAGAGGTCGACGCCTCTTTGGGACATGAGGCTTCTTTTTGGCAAAGTAAAGTTTTAAGTGGCATTTGTGAATGTAACTCACTATTGTAACGCTTGACTAAGGTTTTTCAAAAGGAGCCTTTTGTCTAAGTCAGATTTATTTATATGGCACATTTTTAAAAAGGGGGCATTGCCTCAATGCAGTTTTAAAATACTATATTATCTTCTAAGTCCAGTCCAAAATTGAGCAGGCCTAGGGTGACAGTGGCGAGGAAATACTCCCTGAATGTAGAAGGAAGGGACTTTGGGAGGACCAAGACTCAAAAAGGGACCAAACCTCCATGGGTGTCTGTGGTTCTATAATACAAGGTATCCGTTATTTGTGTAAATATGTAGGAATGATATCTAATGAACATGTTGCTGACTTTTCACAGGACAATTCAGTGCTAGTAATTGGGGTAAACGATTCTAGTCCTGTTTTATTAAACAAACATCTACACTAGTGCTGCACTTTGCTGCATAGGGTTGCTGAATAGGGTGATGTGATGAGCATTGTGTTTTATGCCTAAGGTTTTATGTCTTATCGTTAAAGAAAGCCATGACTGCTAAAATGGTTCTGATCTTCAGAGTCTTTCTGCAATGTCGCCCTGATAAGGGTGTCTGCTAAATGACACAAATGCAAATGATAACGGTTCTTGATGCAGTGCTGTCTGAGGGATCACAGATCTCACCTAAGCTTGCACCCTTGCCCTTCATGCATTGAAATTCCTCCTGATTCCATGAAATATTTAATTATATACACTGTAGAGGGAGAAATATGCAAATCCCTTTCAATATGTCTTTGAAGTGTATTCCGTTTTTTAATCATTTCACTTTGCCCATTTGTTGACGAACTGTAGACCGTATTTGGTCGTCAAAGACTTTCCTGAATGCAGCTTTTGTTCCAAACCGTGAATAAAATCACCTTTTGCCATGACGTGTTTGAAATCACATCAGTATTTAGTATTTTGATTCATGCCCCGTCCCCAGTTTTTCGGGAATGTGTTGCAGGACTGAAACGCAGGATTGGATGTTTATTAACAAATAAAATGAAGTTGACCAGAAAAAAAAAAACATTAAATGTCTCAGGTCCATGCTGTCTGAAACGAAATAAAAGTAAAAAAAAATGCAGACATAAGAATTATCCATACTGTCCCAATGTGTTTACCAATAACACGGTTTGTGTGAAAGCCAGTATCACCAGTAATTCTTGGTCCTGGTAGCCAGTGTTTTACATTTAGTAAACAAGCTAAAGCTGAAAGAAATTCACTATTACAACAAAACAATTATCCTTAACACAGTACTTAAAAAAATTAAGGGTCATGGCTGTGGAATGACCTTTAAACATAATGAATTAATGGGCTAAAGCGCATGTTGTGTGTGTGGTTTGCTTCTAAATAGCTTTTGCTTTCACCATTCAATATGAATGAATTGTGGGAAACGATATTGTGCATTTTCTGAAGCATCAAAGGCACCATGTGTTTGCTGCATAATCCAATCAGGTCAGAACATTATGAGTGGACATCAGTGCAAATAGTCATGAAATTGTTATGTTCTTCTGGGCTTCATGAGCAGCTTGTGGTTATAATAACCCAATATAGTGTATAACGAGTATAACAGGAGAAATGCTAAGTCTTTTGCTATTCTTTACAGCTTCCTTTGTCTGTATACTGCTTCTTATAATTTCTTGGACATGTTTAAAAGCAAATGTAGAAAGTTAACCTAATCGTATCTATGTCAACCTGCATATAAGGCAAGACAGATAATGTATCTTGATTAAAATTCATAGAAGCTGTGTAGCTTCAGGACAAGTGTGAAGTCTCTCCGACCTGCATTGTTGTATATGAAGAAACACATTTTCTTATGAAGACATGACATTCCCCGTGTCTCGGAATGTGGATGCAACAGCGTTGGTGGTCTTTCTGCAGCTATGATACTGCAGCTGCATGCCATTGACATCAGAATTGACAAAAGTTTGAAAATCTCTTTGTTGATCGATTTTGAATCAGACAATTCTTCGATATGCTACGTGATCACCTTCCCATCGGGAAAAAAAACTTGCCCGTGATCCAGTATGGCAGCATTCAAGATGGCGGCCATGTTCAGACATAGCCTAAAAGGTGGACCCCCTCACCCATTGCTTGCTGGGGTATTCCGATACGCCATTTTTCTTTTATTTCTGAAATGAACGTGTTCCGGTGTCTTTCGAATCGCCATATTTTCTGCAGTGTTTTTAAATATTAGAGAACAAGTTTAATGCACTTTTACCTTGCTCATATCGAAATTTCAAAGTGAATACAAAGCAATAAAAAAAAGTGTTTGATCTTTTTTTTATTAATCAAGAACATCGGAAAGGCAGACGACGAGTCGAAAGTTGTTCTATTATGCAAATGAGATGCAAGAACAACTTTTATTTAATTAGTGAAAATTCACTAGGCTGAAAAATAAATAAATATATATATATATATTGCAGCCCTTGCAATGTCTCTGCAACACAATTTGCCTGAATGTGAAGCTTGGAGAGTTAAAGGACGTCCTGAAGATGGCCAAACACAAACAGCAGTGGCAACAGTGCTTGAAACATCCCAATGATTAGTGATTAGCAGACTGTGTAATTGGTTTTAAGAGACTGGAAAGAAGTACGAACAAAACTAGAGCAAGGTCCCCCATCTGCCACAACAGCAAGAGATGACCGTTGTGGGGACAGTTTCTTGCTGCCACTGAACAACGTATATGCGCCCAGTTATAGGATCCACGTTTCATGAGAAAAGGACTTCTTTGGAGGTGGTGGAATCATGGTTTGGGCTGGCATCATCCCCGGTGGTTCTAACGAGCTCCACGGCATTAGAAATGGATCGCTGACTGCAGTCAGATACCGAGATGAGGTCCCATAATTAGACTCTCAATTTACATCAGATCCAAGCTAGGTGCAGAAGATTCCAGAGCTCAATAAATTGTAACTTTTAATCAGGTGGATGTGCCTACACACAACAGACAGCCTCCTCTAATCAGCTGATTGCCTATCAGGAGATCTAAGAAACAATAACATCTGTTTATGATTTCCACTCTCTGAAATGGCATTTAGAAATGAAGACAGAACAGCTTACACTGCAAACAGTGTAGGAAGGTGGAGGCAGACACGACGTGGGGGAAATACCAGGAAGTAAAGCAGAACTAAAATGTAACGAGACGACAGGCAGGAGGGATCAAAGGCTGGAGGTCCGGAAGGGATAGTAAAAGATCCTAATTCACCTGTGTCAAACACAAAAAGTCCAAAGTCCAAATAATAATATGTAAGAGAGAAACGCTGACCAAGCCAATAAGTAGTCTTCACTGATCCGGGAAAGGACCTTCAAAAGGAATCAGAATTGAATTTTATTAAGTGATGATCTCAAACATGATCTAACAATAGTTTGGAACTCGAGGTTTTCTACAGAAAAATAAAATCAAAAATCCAAATACAGTCGAATACCTTCTCTTGACGGACCAAACTTGAACAAAATAAAGAAAGGGGTGGGCGTGGTCACCTCCCGCTGGTTTTGCTC
>JAUZST010003852.1:0-16801 GCA_034779995.1 Parotocinclus haroldoi
TATATATAGAGAGAGAGAGAGAGAGAGAGAGAGAGAGAGAGAGAGAGAGAGAGAATAGAGGATAAAAATAGAGGATACTTCTAAATAACTGTCCCATAATAAAATATCCCCCAATTTTTTGAGCAGTGTATATATACAGTGAATAATACAGGAGTTGAAAATCATGATGATAGCCAGAGCTCTCAAATAAGGATCGTAATGTTAATATATTGTGATAGCAATGTCATAGAAATCAACTTGCACTAAACTCAAACTTATTCTCACCAGTTGCAGGTTCAGAGACATTCACACACAGGACAGTCAGTCCCAGTAAAATGTAGTAACTCAGACCAAACACATATTGAACAACATGGATCACACCGTCAGAGAAAATGCTGACATAACGGCACTCCAGCAGGCGTCTGAGGGAATGGATCCACAGCAGCAGCTGCATCACCAGGACTGTCAGCTGAAGTTCTGAAATGGAAGCAATGAGCCACTGATGAAGCGGCACTTTACCAGGTAACACTTTATCAGGTACATCTCCTAGTTTCTAATCTCATTGTACAATTGATTAGTTCCATGCACATTGTAGTTATCCAATTGTAGACTATAATCCATCTGTTTCTTTACATATTTTGTTAGTCCCTTTTACTCCATTAATCAGGTCCCCCACAGATCAGGTACTATTTGGGTGCTGGATCATTCTTGGCACTGCAGTAACATTGATGTGTTGGGATTGTGTGTATGTGTGTTATTCTGTGTGTATGTGTGTTATTCTGGTATGAGTGGATGAGACACAGCAGTGCTGCTGGAGTTTTAAACCTCACTGTCACTGAAGGAGTGACAACAGCCCACTACCAAAAACTACACAGCTCCAGGCCCACTGATTTGAATTAAATAACTATGAAGAAAATAACTATGACATTCCTTGCTTGTTGGTCTATAGTACTATAATAATATAAGTTTAAATAGCTGTACCATTCCAGTCAGCTATTGTTCGTTCAGTTAGAAGAGCAAGAAGATCGGTCAGGACCCGAGGCAGCAGTTGGTGGTGGAAGAAGGCGCGAAGAGACAGAAGGAGCAGGACTCCGTTCCAGATCACAGACACTGCATAGAAATGCCAGAACCATCTGCAAGAAGCACAAATCGAAATGTGTTAATCAGGAGACATCCGAGCGGGAATAGCATCTAAAGGAACTAATGATACCTTTTGGGAACATCAAAATAGTAAAAGATGCTGGACCGCTTGATCTGTTCTTTAGTTTTTCCATATCGAATAAGGTCCTGGAAAACGCGTTCGAGCACACCCGGTAATTTAAGCTGTAATTTATAAATGCAATACGCTATTAGAAAACTAAGCGCTAATAATAACCAGGGAATATCAATTATCTGAAGAGTGGCGAGCATTATAACGACATAACCTCAGGCTGCGCTCCAATCCGCACCATGTGTACTAAACAATGTGCTACCTCCAGCGTTGGTAGAGCTCAAATTTAGTCTACTACCTAGTAAGCTAGGACGCGATTTGGAACACATTGGTTCTTTAGTCCATTATTCCCTTGAAAACTAGGGCGTCTGGTTTAGAGTTCCGTTTTAATGTCAGCAGTAAGCTATTCCAAAATATTCGACTACTTTCTTAACTTCAAATATATATTAACGACGTCTAGTTTTATCTGATCAATTAGCGATTGACGAGATGTGGATTTTGTAACGCAGGTCATGTTGGAACAGTAGACATCATAATTAAAGTCACTTACATACCGGATACGAAATGAAGTTGTTGACGTTTGAAGACTGTTAGCGCAGCGACATCTGGTGGTAAATAGAAATAATAATTCCAGTGCAATTTATTTATAATATCAGTTTTTGTGTGAAAATCTGTCTGCGTTTGACAAAAGCCTACATTGGGTCTTGGATCGTCCACGAGTATAATAATCACTAACATACCTTTAAATCCACACAAAAATCTTTTTTGTGACCACATGATTGCACTTTTGACATTATTTTATGTGTATTACTGTATTATTACGGTGTTAAAATGTGGTGTAAGCTGAAAGGGAGAGTTTGCAAAAGAATGAGACTGAGAATGAGAAAGTATTTCGGAGTGTTTCCTATTCCTTGTTCTGTAATTTCCAGTTTCATAACAGAACAAGACTATGCTGTTATGTTGACAAAAAAGATTTCACAAAATGCCAACTATAGGGTGCCAGTAACTGTGACACCTGAAATGGACCGAATTAGAGGCTGAGCAGATGTTACTGTGGGCACCATATATGGGAGCCCAGTGGATAAGGTACTGGACTATGGCCCAGAAGGTTCAGGGTTCAAACCCCACCTCTTTCAAGCTAACACTGTTGGGTCCTTGAGCAAGGCCCTTATCCCACAATTGTTTGGACTGTAAAACTGTATTAATTGTAAGTTGTTCTGCATAAGAGCATCTGCTAAATGCTTTAAATGTACAGACTTGTACATTGCCAAAGGTTTTAAAAAAGTTTTTTTTACTGTTCTGTACAATGCAGTATTTTTATCTTTGTATTTTCAAAAATAAAATTGGAAACCCTTACCAAAAATGAAAACAAAAGGAACATTACCATGTTTTCCGCCCTTTTTAGACTGTGATCCTCTTTTCTGTCAGCAGGTGTTGCAATGCTTCACTCGTACTAGTTTTCTGTCATTTAGACATGAAGATGTAGGCAAGACAAACGAATGTTTAACGGTGCCTAAGATACGTGTAAGCATTGAAAAAAACATTTAGCACCAAATTAAAAGACAAAGCTCTTATTTTTGATAAGCAAATGCTCACTTATATCTCATCCTGGGGAAACTCCCCTCCGTTACTGAACTGTATGTTATGGTTCCGGATCCACGGCGGAAGGATCTTCATGAAGACCTGATTTACAACAGGAAGGACAACTTGACAACTCTGCTGTGTGTTTGTGGTGTTCTGGGAGTCGTGTGATAACCACAGTATCACCCTCATCATGAAGCGTTAACATGGAAGCATGTAACAGATATGGAACCAGTGGATTCTGAAGCTACTGATGCTTCTTAGAGAAGGCTGGTTTCCTGTCTGAGGATGTGTATTTCCTGGCCCCTCCTGATCCTTCCTCACGGAGCTCCAGTGGCTAACACGTTGACCTTTCTGCTGCTTGATCCGTTGTTCCATTTATATAGCCTCTTATCTGTTCATTCATTTATAGCCTTATTTCTTCTGCACCCCATCACAAGCACAGTAGAAATGCATAGGAATATAAACATACTTTTTCACTAAATGGCCATCTAGTAACAAGTTGAACCTTCTATTGCCTTCAGAACTGCAGATATATATCGTGGCAATGGTTCCGCAAGGACACTGAAACATGTGGAGAGGATATCTTCTCACTTTTGGCACAGATAGATGGAGACACAGGCATGCTCTGAAACAGCTTGTTCTACATCACAGAAACACTGAGATATTCTATATGCTTAAGATACTGTATGTGACTGAAGAACTAGGAAAGCAGGGAAAACGCTCCTGGAACCAATTCATGACTGCACAAGTCAAATCAAAGTATTGATGATAAAGATAAAGATGCATTGTCTCAAAGCAGCTTTACAATCTTATATTATCTTAAAAGACCAATCCCAAGTTGAGCAAGCATGGGGCAACTGTGGAAAGGAAAAAAACCCTGAAAGTAGAAGGAAGAAACCTTGGGAGAACCAAGACTCAAAATGGGACCCATCCTCCATGGGTGGCCTAGATGTAAGAAGTAAATACTTAAAAGTATATTACAGTAATAGTAAAATAAGTAAATAATACAATTAAAATCAATAATAATATTTAAGTTAGTAATAAAAATAACTAACAAAATAGGTTTTTAAAACAAAATAGACTCAGTGGGAGGTCCTTGTAGTGACTAAATGATGGAGGGAGTTACTGCACTCTGGTAGGACTGGGATCTGTTGATAAAGACGAGATGAGGTGGAGGAACATCTAAGTGTGTGGTGCTGGAACTGCATGGGGAGGACATGGGGCAAACTCCACACAGAAAGCCAACGTGCCTCCCCCAAAACCAAATGTCTGCTTGAACTGTTGAGGATTGGACCCAAAGTATCACTCCATAATCCTCTTTTCCACTTTGTGAACTTCACCCTGTCTTACTTTCAAACTGGATGTCTGTTTGAACTACTCATGAAACCATAGTAAAAGACAAACATGTGTTGATCTAATCCCAGTCTAATACCATACAAGCAGTTGTTCTTTGCAATTGGACTTTTGTACTCTGTATGACTCACTAAATCCATTCTGTTAGGTATCAATAGTTCAGGCTGGTGTGGGTGGAGTAATGGTGTGGGTAAAGTTATTTGGGCACACCCTGGATCCTCTAATACCTTTGAATGGCAAGTTTACAGCAGGTCTTACCTAAGCATTGTGGCTGGCCAAGTTCATCCCTTCATGGCAGCTGTTTAACATACAACAGAAGGACACTTTTCAACAGGACAGTGCACCATACCACAAGGGGTGTATAGTCTTGGATTGGTTCTAAGAACAGGAGGTTTTCTTGCTTCCCTGGCCTTCATTCAATTCCAAGTTTTTTGTTCTTAAAAGCATCTCTGTAACAAAGTAGAACAGTGTGTTCAGAACAAGTCAAGATCTCCATCCAGCTGGACCATCTGTGAGAAGCTATCCTATCTAGGCCATGACAAATTGGTGTGGTTCTAAACGTCAAAGGAGACTGTAAAGTGTCATTCATTGTATGTATAAATGTGATATTAATATTGTTACTATTTGTTTTGTTGAATACTGAATTCACCTCGTAAATTGCATATGTACATAGATGCTTTTGCATTACACCATCTAATGCAATTGTATTATATGGACACAAGAGAGACATATTTGAGACATACATCATGATCTCAAAGTCACATCAGGTCTCAGTAAGATTCTTCATTTCTTTAAATTCCAGCAGACTAAAGGTGCTTTTTCTTTACTGTTCTTTGTGCTTAATTTTCAACTGCTATTCAGAAATTAAAAAATATATTTTTATATATTTATACATGTTTTTACATGGTGAAGCTACAACAGAGCCTTTTGTTTACAAGGTGTTCTATTACAATCTGTTTCTAGTATTTTTTTATTGCAGGGGACAACATTTTATGTGTCAAATGTTTATTGTTTTGCATTGTTCAAACTTCTGAAATAAAAAGGAGTGTCTTTTATCAAATGTTATATAGATCAAGAATAAATAAAGAGAAAATCAAATCAGTAGCAGAGTGTAACATTACAATCCTTAAATCTCTCTCTACTTTTGGGATCCTTAAACCTTTTTAACCTTTAAAGGTTAAAAATAGCACCAAACACGTGAGACTTTAATTGTATATTAATATACTTGCTTATAACATAGCTGTTCCAAACACATTTAGGCTATATTAACTATCTGTATCTTTTTTGTTTCACTTTAGTTTTTCTATTGATATTTAATAAACTTTTTCCTCCCTTCTGCCCTCTGGTTTGGGCTTATGTATCTGGCATCGCATCTTACCAGGGATCTTCCAGACATTATTTGCCTGATTTGTTCTGATCTGTATTTGGTAAAGGTCAGTATTTCCACACAATATGAACAAAACAAAAGAAGAAAAACAGCTAGTGAAGAAAAATGTTTTCCATATTCGCTGCATGAGATTGGAGAAGAGAAATAGGAAATGTGCTCTCTTTATTCCAACTCCTCTGCTGAGCAGGGGAGGAGGTGCAGGTGGTATAGCTCCCAGTAGAAGTGACCAGGACAGGAAACGTGGGGGTAGAGTACTCACACATTTCTAACACCCCCTCAAAACGACACAGTGCCCATATCAGTTTGCACAATGCATTAACACACCAGGTTTGTTTGCTATTGTTGTCTTTTGATGAATATTGAAAGCAATATGTGAGACCAGGCAAACAAGACATTCAAAATCAGTTATTATTTATTATATTTTGGGCTTTATACATGTACCTTCATTATGGAAATGATCAATGGATATACCTTACTTACCCTAAACACGCTGCTGTTTCAAGAACGGTATAATGTCCATATATATATAGTTGAATACTATTGACGATTGGAACCAAACTTGGCAAACTTGGGAGAAAAAAAATAAAGACACAGAAGGTCAGGCTTCAGTATCTGGATATGGATTTGCATTGTCAGATTCTTATGGAGTAAAAAAGTGCTTGAAATTAAATAGAATAACTAACATTTTGACTGTTGAGTTGTTACAGTTGTTCTAAACCGATCATCAGCAAGGAAGCAGAAGTTCAAATCTGAGAGTGTGTAACAGATAAACATATGTGGGAACAGTGATTAAGTCTCTACTCTTTAGAAAGGTTCTAAGTTCAAATCCTGGCTGCCAAAGCTGCCATTTCCCTTTGATTTATGTTTGTTTCCTTCAGCATTTCAGACTGTGCTCTTGGTGTGCTCTTTGCAGAATTCTTACTCATACAGAGTGTAATAACAATACAGAATATCCTTCATTTGTACGACCTCAAGTGTAATAATGTTGTGGAAAAAAAAACAAAGAATCACAGAAGATCAGCCAGATGTAACAGAGATTCAATGATAGAATGTGAAGAAGTTTATATACAATAGCTATAGGTTAGAGAAAATATACAGGTAGTGAGGGGACAAACAAAAGACTACTACTTGCAATAGGACAGGCATGTAGAGTTGGAAACACTATATACAGCTTGTTACAAATAAGAAACAGAAAGCAAGCCAGAGTACCTTGAACAGCATATTGTTGTGTGGCTGCAAATATGAATCAGTTCTGAAATGTATGTAATTTCTTTTTAGACATTTTAATTTTCAATCAATTTGTCGTTTAAATATATAACTTTTCATATTGAAACCTAACCAATTTCTCTATTAATTGAAACACCTGATATTTAAATATAATATGCATACATACCTCCATTCAGTTTTAACGACACTATTAATTTAGATGTTTAAAGTTTACTTTTATATCTGTCATTTATTGTGACCTGGATAACTAGAACAAAATCATTAAATGATAATCAGTCTCTCCTTTTCCACAAGGCATTGTGCCTGTTTCCATTATGTAAAACAGAACATATGACAATCAAACAAATTCTGGAAAAGCTTGTGATCTATGGACTTTTCCTGCTCCTCCCTGCAGGGTTAGAAGATTCCTGAATTGTGTGGTAACCCCACACATAGTTCTGCTCCAGATCCCTCCAGGTTTACAGCATCCCCAGCCCCCTGCTGATGTTTCACCCACTTCTGTCCTCCTGTACCGGTCCACCCATATCCCTTTGGTGGTCTCTAAGGGACTGTCCCTCCTGGCTATGTGGAAAAAACAAGGGAGGCCACCAAACTCCTTCCACATTGAACTAAAGAATATTTTGTTCAGATTGTAAAGGAAACTAATGATAAACAACAAGTTATAATGGGGCACACATTTTATTTCATACTCTTATTCACAAACCTGGTAGAGGATATAGAGGATTCTTTACACTGGAGAACTTAATACAATGTCTGCAAACATAACATGTTACACTTTCCTGCTAATTTGAATGCTTAATATAAATATAATGACATCAGAATTTAGTTACAGATTACTAAAGAAGGACATATGTTACAATTAAGTTTGTTTTTTTTAGTTAAACAAGCAACAAATATAATTTACAAATGGATGTATTATGTAAACTGTTATACAATATGGGCCATAATTTGAATAGAGAAGACTTATGGTAACTTTGCCTTAAATAAACATATTTAGAGAAGGCCTGGAAGAAAGGATCACGCCAGTCACAAGAATCCTGTTGTTAACCACAATCAGCAATGGCACATTTACCAGCTCTGATAAGAGCTACATGTCAATGTAAGAACAAGCTTTGACTGTAAGAGCTGTCCAGCCCACTCAAATGATCAACATTCACCAAGATGGTAAGTCACCTTTGTCACCAAAAAGACATACACATATACCATAAGCACCATTTTAACTATGTACACGCATATAAAATACACACAGCCGAAACATAAACCCCTTGGACAGAGATGACCTCCTGGATAAGATATCTGCACTTATTATTGTTACTATTATTATTGGTAGTAGTATTAGTAGTATTAGTAGTAGTATTAGTATTAGTAGTAGTAGTAGTAGTAGTAGTAATATTATCATTATTGTTGTTAGTATTATTATTATTATTAGTAGTAGTAGTAATAGTACTACTAGTAGTAGTAATAATAATAATAATACTATTCAGGATTAACCAAGATTAACTGGTCAGGTATGCAAGTAAAGCCCTAACATGCCTACTAATGCTGAAGCATAAGTGGTACCCGACTATGGGCTAGCAGGTCCAGGGTTCAAACGCCAAGCTACCACTGTTGGGTCTGTGAGAAGCAATCGCTTGAATTGTAAGATTGTATCAGTTGTATGTCGCTCTGGATATGGGGTATATATGTCTATGTTTATATGCTAAATGACTTAAATGTACTGTAAATAGGTTGGGACGCACCATTCAGTGTGCATTGTTGCATCAAAAGTCATGCAGACCCTCGGACACATAATGGCATTTGATGTTAATAAGCTCTGTGATTATAATCAATAAATAACTACATTTTCTCTTTTCTCTCTGAGCTGATGTTCCAGTGTCTGTTCCAGCCCTCCGAAGGTCTTCCCACTGAGGATCCTGGATCCACTCTGCGTATTGGACGAAATATTTGCTGAATATTTTTTAATATTATTTTATTTAACTGTTATTCTTTACTTAATTCTACTATTAATACAAATGTAATTATTTCAGTGAACATCTAAGCCACCCAAGGAGGATGGGTCCCTTTTTGAGTCTTGGTCCTCTTCCTTACAATTTTTAGAGAGTTTCTCTTGGCCATTGTTGCCCTAGGCTTGCTCAGTTTGGGATTGGCCCAACATGTTGCAAAGCTGCTTTGAGAAGATGCACAATTGTAAAAAGTGCTATATAAATAAATATGACTTGACTTGTGCCTGAAATGTACCTAATATGTAATACCTCCATGCGCACAAATAACAGTTGTGATTTGATTTGGCATGTGCTAGACAAGTCTCTGGATGTAGGAAACATCAATCGATATTCAGCCACTCTTGCAACAGAGAGTTGTGCAGTTTGTTCCAGGTAGTTACATAGATTTTCATGAGGATCCACACCTAGGGATTTGGGCCAGATGTGTGACTATTAAATTAATATTTTGTTGTCCAGCAAAACTTAGTTGTCCAGCAGTTTTTATGGTATCCTCTTCATATTTAGACTGGAATATCCCCTAAGTGTATGAGCAGTCTAGATACTTTATTCACACAGAGCACACATCGCTGAAGATCAATTCAAAATCAGACCCACTTCGCTGGTGCTCATGCTCCCCAGTAAAATGATTTATCCAGTATCCTGGATTGTTAAGCAGAGCATCAGGACATGTCATTCAAATTCACTACAGACACTACATTTATTGCCCCAGCATATTTCCAAAAGCTTTCAGTCAGTTTCTTTCAGTAACTGACATCAGCAAATATTTAAAAGAACGTCAACCTCTCTTCAGACAAGGTGAAGATCATATTTATATGTCTTGGCTAGCCATTTATATCCATATAGCTGACCAAAAGCATTCATTTAACTAGTAAAGGCATCAGTTACTTTGACAGTAACAAACTCAGTGTGCATTTGTTCTTAATTTCTGACCAATGGCGCATGTTGTACTTTTATATTGCTATACCTATTTAATGTTTAACAGTCTTATTTTTTATGGGCAGTCATGCCCCTACAACAGATTGACATAGAGATTGATATGGCTGGACCCTTCCTAATTCTGTATATGCCCCAGTACAACAACTACACGCCACTAATCCAGTACTTTAACCTACAGTACACAATTTGTGTTATGTGTATCTCAACCATTTGTCCTGGTATGGTTTAAAGCGTGGCTTTGTGCTCCTCCCGCTCTTCCTCCGTCCCTCAGTTTCTCAGTGTCACTCTCAGTTTATTCCCTTTACCGCACCCCCGTCCATTCGCGCCATTACGCATCACTTCAGCTCCAGACGCGGCTCCAAAAGCGCAGCAGGTTTCATTCACTGGACATACGTTTCTTATTCTCTGCTTTTATTTAATTCTTTTCGTGAACAGCCGCTACTGTCGGACTGCATATAAGTATAAATGCCCAGTTACGCGCAGTTAAGGATTTCAGTGTGAAGTTTTGACGACTGGTTTCATGTGGACGCGCTCCGACGATACTGTCGCGCTATGGCAAAGACGTTTTGGGTTCTTACTCTCGTGGGCATTATTTTTACAGTCAGCACGGTGACAGGTAAGATACTTCTATTAGAGATTGTTTATAGACGACTCACATAACACAAAAGGCAATTCATTATTAATGATTTGTAAAAGATATTATGTTATACCTCTTATATGCATTTATTCTATATAAAGCTTGTATATATATATACACTCAGTTTTTTGTTATGGAAATAGTTTAAAAGCAATTTTTGTATTAGTTTTACATGTACCTTTTAATATAGCTCTAAACTGACTCTGTTCCTCAGTTTTCTGTTATTCAAACTGTTGTCACAAAGTAACAGCTTTTTACTCAAAATGCTCTATACCTATAACCTTTTGTTTATTATTTTATATTATTTATAATTCATAATTAATTATTTGGGATTTAAAATCATGTATCTATTAATGTGTGTCATCTGATCGCTTGATGGATTTTTTATCTATTTACGAGTATGGAAATCATTCTAATATGTCATGACTTGACACATGACACAGATATTTGTTTTCATTCATTAATCAACTTTTCAGATTATTTGGAAAGTTTTGCCCTGCCCTTGAATTGTTTTGCTGTTCTTGGGGCAACTTTGGCTGTGTACTTTCATGGCTAGAAATGAACTTGATGCCAAGTCATGCTAAAAGCACATCATGGCACTTTTTGCATTAAGTTGATCCAACAGAGTTGTGTACATTGTGTACTCATTATAGCTGTGGCCCTTTATGTGTGTGTGTCAGCATGTCCCTTGCCCTGGTTCCTCTGAAGCAGGAACCCCACCTCAGGGCTTGGATTGTGCAGTCATTTAGGCCCATCTGCCCCAGCTTCCTGTTTTTACACAACCAAGCTGCTGTGCTGCTGTTCAGTGGAAAAATAGCCTTAGAGCTTAGAATGTATGTTCCTGACTATTGAACTGGTCCCAAAATAGTTCTGATTTTAATTTTGTGTTAAGTAAATTTTTTATTGAGCAACTTCTGCAAAAACAGGTGGGAGCTGTGTCAGAATCCTTGATTCAAATGACCACTGGATTGCGTTCAGCCAAAAACATTAATACCACCCGGTCCATACCAGTGTAGACATAGGGTCAAGTTAACGGCCACATGCATGCCTGGACCTATGGTTTGCCAGTAGATCCTTATCTAAAACACCCTCATTCTACTGGCTTGTCCACTTCCCACTGTGCATTCTGGTCATCACTTCCACAATGCACACAAAGTCAACTCTCCATGTGTTGGAAAAGAAGATGGGGCCCATGTCCCTTGGACCACTGCAAGTAGGTACTTCCCACTACTGATTGGGAGCACCCCACAGACTTTTCCCTTGTTATAGACCCAACACGTAGACTACAAGAAATGACTGTTTGATTATTGTGTAAAACCGAGATGGCCAACCAGGTCAGTATGGATTGCCCCAAACTGCAACCTCACAAAATTGCAAAGAGCAGTCCATCATGTAACAAGACATTCATGTCAACACTACAACACCAACAGTGACTTATAGAGGTAAGGATATAATACATAGCTTAACAGCTTCTCCCCTAAGTTTACCTACTAGGACATATGGCAGGCTTTGTTTCACTTGTCTGTCTTGTACTAAGTTAATTAATTAATATTTTAGTATGTATTCTGTTTATTCTGTGTTTCAGTTTTAGTGACCACTGGACTTTGTAGCTTTAGAATTACAGACAACAAAAAGCCACCACTGATCTAACATATCCCAAAGCTTAATGTGCGCATGCAAACTCCACACAGAAAGCGATCCAGGCTACACAGCTCTGGGATTAAACCCACTGACCCACCGTGCCGCCCCAAGGTATTAAGTAACAAATAAAATAAAGTGCAACAATATTGTCCGCTGCTTGTCCTGCTACTGACTGGAGTTTGGACTTGTGAAGCTTACATGACATGGAAAATATGAAAAATGTGTAAATAAATACAAAGCAACCATTTAAAAACAATATGTTACAATCTCTGGCCATGAGAATCAAGGCACACGCACTTTATGCAACCATACTATGCCCACTTAATTGCACTGATTCAGCACCTATAATGCTCAGAGATTGGAGACTATAAAGAACAGTAATTGAAATGCTCTTCTATAGCAAATCTCTCGAGATCCCCCAGGGTCCCAGATCATCTCAAGTGCTTATGATCTTCTCTTCAGATCACCCGACATGGGAACTCAGTTTGCCTTGTCAAAAATCTTTATGCTGGGTGTCCATCATTCTGAAGCTCTCTATATTATAGTAGTAGTAGTAGTAGTAGTATAAACTTTGCACCGGATTTATTTATTATCTGCTGTTTTCTTATCCAGCTATGGAGCTCAGGTTTGTACCTGATCCTCCAACTCTAAGCATCACAGATACAACATACAAAATCAACACTTTGGATTCACTGGAGATCACCTGCAGGTAAGATAATGCTGTAGTAAACAGAGCAGTAAAATTGAATGTATATGGTTAACGGATAGAAACTCCAAATAATGGCATTGTTTATGGAAGTTGAGAACATCATGGGTAGGTTTTCTTTTGCGCATTGTCTTCAACGAAGCTTCTATATACCTGTCTACTAGAGGACGCCAGATTTTGGAGTGGTACACACCCCATAACCGGACTGGCTCTGTAAACCGGATTAATATAACAGACTGTAGTGGGGATGGACTGTTCTGTAGCACGGTCACTCTCGCTGCTGCCATGGGGAATGAGACCGGACAGTATCGCTGCTCCTATAGAAACCTGCATGTGGAGGAAGGGAAAACTGCTGTGACTGTATATGTCTTTGTACAAGGTGAGTTATTGTGTGTATCTTCTTGTGTTTATAAAATACCATGTACCTGGTTAAACAGTGGAGATGCTTTTAATTAATTAATCATGAAGTCAGTATATTGTTTGAACACAAACTTAGGTGGGAAGTTGCAAAGTATAATTGTAAATACTCTACAGGTATCCAGTGCTTAATGACTGAATTGCATTAATTTAAAACAGTTCATTTTGGATTGTCATTTCCACAGTTCGGAAGAACGTCTGAATTTTTAGGTAGGGGAACGACACCAACAATTCTGACCCCTTGAGGTGCAAAGCCATCACTTGGATCATACCATTTGTGAGGCAATGGGGAGTGTTGTGTTTTCATTGTTAGCATATTATCTTAAACATATTTTTCGGGGGGCTGGGACGTAAGGCTGTAGCACTCTTCCCATCTGATTTTTCTAATGTGATCCGTCCACTTATACATCTTCTCCAGGTTTTACCTCATGTTAAAGAAATGCTGTTCAGGAACAGCCTGATGCTGAAGAGGTTAATGATGAAATGATGTGTGCTGGGCGAGTAAAAACCTGTTTTCTTGTTTCCAGATTACCGCATGCCGTTTGTTCGTACAGCTCAGGACTACGATGTGGTATTTCTTCGGGAAGGAGAGCAGGTGGTCATCCCCTGTCTGGGCTCCCTGGAGGACCTTAACGTCACTTTGCACACGGTAAACACAAAGAACAAGCCTCTCCTTGTGTCTGACTAATGATGGATACTAAAATACAGGCAGCCATCAACAGGTGGCCTGTATGGGTACAGTCTGTATTTATTTTAGGGATTTTCCTTTGGGCATTTTAAATGCAAGTTTACAGTATATAATGCATTTCTTAGCTTGTCTGCAGACTATGTGTTCACACATCTGCAAGGCAGAACTCAGGCAGACTGAACCGTAACGGGACCTGTCAGTCAGACTCCATGTCAAACTATAGAGGTTTAGCATTTTAATCCAGTTTTTTATCTATATAGTCATTCAGGCAAATTAATTTCTTGTCTGGGACTAAGCTGGGTTTCAATCTCGCTCCCAGGTTGTGTGATTCTGGTGAGGACTCTCACTGTTCGATCGCACCACCAGGTCTTGTTTGGTCTGTGTCTGTGTACCTTCACCAGAGGCGCATCATCCTGCGTTTCACAGATCCTCCAAGTCGTGTGGGCTAGGTCTGTGTAGACCAGGAGTACCAATGCATGTAAACACTTGCAAAGAAAGGAAACACATATTTGAAGACAATCTCTTTTGTAATTTTACCTGTCATGGTCAGGAGATTTCGGTGGAGGGTCTGCACCTGGGTAGGGGTCCAGTTTCTCACTGACCACCCGACCTTTATATTGCAAGCAGTGAGCTCAGGTTATCAGAAACTGTACTTTTCACTGTACTTTCAACAGTAACCAAGCAGATTAGACGTTAGTGTGTGCTATGTGGGCCATTATTTTGTCCTTTTAGTATGTGATTTTTAATTGAGACATAGTTTTGAATAATAGCCTCATACTTGCCTCTTCAACTGACTCTCCTTGACACAGGTTTCTTCTTATCTGGGTGCAAAGTGTGCATCAGATTAGTATGCATTCATTCAGTGTTATGAATTTAAACATGCATGAAAAGATTCACATTGGGGATGTCTGCTATTGCTATATGCTTGCACTCATGTATGCCTTTATTTTAAAATTAGAAACATTCTGAATAAGTTGAAAATAGAAAATGACCAACATAATCATTTGTTGAGACTGTGGGTGAATCAGCTTGCACAGATTTGGTTTGTGGTATGAAGATTGTATACTATGTGTTGTTCTACACACATATAGCATTAGTAAAGCAAGCCCTCATTGTAGTACCAGAAAAACTTTATGGTGCTTCATTTCGCCAGAAGTACCCCATGAAAGAGCTGGCACCAGATGGAAAGGAAATATTCTGGGACAGCAGAAGAGGTTTCGTGCTTCCGAGTCATGTGATCAGCTATGCTGGAGTGGTCTTCTGCCAAACACGTATCCGAAACGAAACCTTCCAGTCGTCGCTCTACATTGTGGCTGTTGTAGGTAAGAAGAGATATACTGATATATGGAGTATTGTTTTGTGTAACGGTACAACAATTATACTGTATATTCACATAAGTGTTACAAGGTACAACTGAACATGTCATGCTGCAAAGTTAGTAGGTGACTGTGGCCATTCTGTTTGTGTGTTTCGAATCAGAAACTGACCATGCTTACCAAGAAACAAAGCATATGACAAGTCATATTTAGTACAGTAGTTTTGCCATTTTATATGTAGTAATGTTTGTAGTCCATTAACAAGCAAACCACTCCTGTTATCCTATAAATACGGCACTGTGCAAAAGTCTTAGGGCACCATTAGATTAGATGTACTATCACTTTAGCAAGTATTTTGTGTGACCTCCCCTCCACTTAGCAGCATAGAAGCATGTGGAAGCTTTATTGTGATGCCAGCTTGAAACTTCAACAGTTCAAAGAAGCTTGATCAGGAATATATTTTTTTTATTTTAGAACGGTAGCAACCAAGAAACCAATTTCTCAGAATGGGAACAGGGTGAAATGACTTAGATATGCTAATGCTTACAAAATTTGCATTGAAGATGAAAGGACAAAGAGAATTATAGAGTAACATGTATATGTTATATGTGGTCATTAAACCATTGCTGAAACACCAAATCTAAGGGAGGCCTAAGACTTTTGAACGGTACTGTGTGAAAGTGAAATTGTGTGTAGAATATCTGCCGATGTTTTTACGTGTGCTTGTAGCTGTTTGGTTGTTCAGAGAACAATACTTCCCCCCTTCTCTTCCGCAGGATATAAGATCCATGACCTCAGCGTGAGTCCTACTCACGAGAAGTTGACCGTTGGGGAGAAGCTTGTGCTTAACTGCACAGCTCATACTGAACTCAACGTAGCTCTCGATTTCCGATGGAGTCTTCCTCAGGACAAGGTCAGTGTGGAGAGATGGTTAATGAAGATGAGTCAGTGAAGTGCAAATAGGTTGACTCAGGGTGTTTCTCCCATGCTCTTAAAGCTGAGTAATTGAGATATTCTTATACTCTTGAAGGTATATGGTGCTGTGGAATTTCATTTCAAATAGTTTTCAGTAAAAGGCACCCAAAGCACATTTCAATCACCGGTTGCACCGTAGTAGCACCATAGTTTCTTAAGCTTTACTGTTTCCGTTCATATTAAATTGAAATATTATTATGTAATATAGTGTTCAAACCCAAACAGCAACAACCAGCAATCAGAAAAACAGAAGCTTGTTGTGACCCACTTAAATCACATTTATGCATCTTATTATCCCCAGCATCTTTCCAAGAGCCAGTTTCTTTATTTTTTTTCTCATGGAGTAATGGATACCCCTGCAGATAACTATTTATCTATCCATCCATCCGTCCATCTATCCAAATCCTTATTGCTGTTGCATTTTTTCTGTGTCTGTTTTTTGAGCACTGGAGATATGCAGTCAGTTGATTTCTTTAAAGTGCTTTTCTGGTAGTGAGTAAGTGAATGAGTCTATATGTGCTATGTGAGAGTGTTAGAGGTTGGTTCCAACCTTTCTCTGTATGCAAGTTAACCCAGTATAACCCTGTATACAGTTAACACTGTGGTGCTGAAGTGGATCAAAAAGTTATGGAAAATCATTGTCAGTGAGATTCTTGATGTTGTCTTTCTATCTATAACAAGAATAGTGATATTGCATATTGCAGAATAGTGTTTTGTGAGGGAATTGTGACATTATGTTATA
>JAUZST010003853.1:0-16801 GCA_034779995.1 Parotocinclus haroldoi
ATCAATACTACTATATATATATATAAATTATATGTAAAATATATTTATATATAAAATTAAAAATATATAGAAATATACATACAATTTTTTTTTTGAATTATTATTTTTCATTTGTATTTTTCCTACCTTGCGCACTGTGGCTTTTATTCTCATTATACATAATTATAGTGACTAATCATTTTTTTTGCTTTTGTTATTTAATTTGATCTCATTATCTGTATTGGGTGACATCACAACTCCAGGGTCCCCGGTTTGATCCCAACCTTGGACTAGGATTAAACCGGTAATAAAATTGAATGAATAGTATTCTGTATTATTGCTATTATTATTATTATAATAATGTAATTGCTTTTGCCTTTAGGATGTTGTAGTCCAGCAGTTGTGGATTAATAACGTTGCTCAGTTAACAATTAGTGTCAGTTTGGAAGAGGTGGGCTTGGGACCCTGGATCATCTCGTAAAACAGTCTGGTACTTTAACCACTAAACCAGTTGGGTGTAATGGGCACTGTGGTGGTGCGGTAATTAAGGTTACTAAAATTCCAGTGATGATCATGACTTGATCATGACATCAGCTGTTTGGGTAAGTAAATAAGTCGAAATGTTTTTGTTTAAACAGGTGACTTACAAATGGCTCAGTCTGACTCTCGGCATCCATGTGAACACGGCAAAGCAGTAAGTCTCCGTCCGTGGTCTAAGAGGGCTTCCAACATGTCAGGCTAAAAGCTTCAGATGGGACTGTATGTGTTTTACAGAATGCTTTATCACTATCTGGATCAGAGACGTAAGGAGAGATCTGGAAGTACTCTGTATGCGACCTACCTGGTATCTGGAAAATGCATGGAAAACGGCAGCATGGTGAGAGCAGTAGCGGAGTTAAGGTGGAAGGTGCCGGTAGAGGCAGAATGCCGTTCAGAGAAATCGGTTGCGTGCGTGAGACCCGCTCGGTGCCGGATTGGGTTTCAGTTTGTTTGTTATAGCAGGTTTGGAGAACAGGAAGGAGGATTAATTTACCTCGTTACAACAACGAATCAAAATCCAGGGTTTGGCTGTATTCTGTCTCACATTTAAACTGAAAACTACAGTTAATGGTTTAAATAGAACATTGTTTTAATAGGTTAAAACAACTTGGAATAAAATGAATAAAATTCGTCCAAGCATTCCACATGATCGGCTGGATTTCTGTTCACTTAGCAAAAATACCAAGGAAACATTGTAAACAATGCTTAAAGCTGTGCTGCTGACTGTATCTTACCCGATTTATTTTCCCTCTCATGTTCTTTAGTGTCATAAGGTGTCGGTAGTGCGTGAAGACAAGCTTGAAGGTACGTTTTTAGAACACACACTGATCATACATGGCATTAAAACCATTATTTAGCAGACTTTGCATTACAGAGTATATACAGAGTTCATACAGTCTTGCAATCCAAGCAATGGTGGGTTAAGGGCCTTGCTCAGGGTCCCATCTGAGGTAGCTTTGCAGAGGTGAGATTTGAAACCTGGACCTTCTGGTCCATAGTCCAGTACTTTAACCACTAGGCCACCACATGACCTCTGAAGGTGTCCTGTGGTATCTGGTACCAAGACATCAGCAGCAGGTAGGCCCTGTTCCGGGCAGAGTCCAGTTCAGATGCTGTGTCACGACCTGAAGAGGTCTAAAACTGTCTGAACATGGACGTACCGCTGTGATTTAATGGGGAATCCGTTAATGACATTTAGACCTGATCTGGGTTCACCTTGCAGATATGAAATCCAAGCTGGACGTGACCGTAAGCGTGCATGTGTACAGCGTACAGAGAGCTGAGCTAAAGGACAGCGCTCCACTCTACAGCACAGACTACGATGCTGTGAAGGAGAACCTGAAGAACTGCAACAAGTATGTGACTTTAAAATGAACAAGTATGCCTTTTATGCGTCATAGGAGGTGAATGGAAAGTAAACGTACTACTAATGGGAGAAAAAGTTTGCTTCGCGTATTTTACTCAAGGACCGTGTCAGGTTCCTGAAGTAAAAAAGTAAGTGTTCCTTAAAAACGTGTAAAAAAAAAAAAGTTATTTTTTTCTTTTATGGAAGGCATGTGGTACAAATCACTGACACTGAGGCTACATAATGGTGCCCTGACCCACTGACACTCCCTGTCTGTTGACCAGTCCGCAAGCTGTCATTTTTGTGCTGCTTCTTTTACAATAAAACGTGTCTTATGCGAAAGTTCAAAACTTTCAGCCATCAGAAATGCTTTTTATAAGGTAGAGAACATGAAGGATTTGTTTACACCAGTTAAAACGATAAACTAATGATATGAACAAATGATGTACAGTTTTTCTGTAGATGCCATAAAATAGCCAAGATGATTCCTGATATGGCAATACAAGAGTTCCCTCGCCATTTCGCGGCTCACCTTTCGCGGACTCGGTGCATCGCGGCTTTTCGAAAAATATTAATGTAAAAAATGTAGAGGATTTTCTTTGCCGTTTTGAGGGTTTTCGCGGAACATTTGCATTTAAAAAAAAATCACAAAATGTATAAAAAAAATGTAAAAAATATGAATTCTAACAATAAAGGAATGTTATAAATCATAAAATATATACGATTACAGTAAATAGCGTGTTTACTCGGCGGATGAATACTCACCAAAAACGAGAAGTAAGACCAGAGCGTCGGCCGCCTGAGTCTCTACTTGGCCACGTGACGAGTTTTTATCGGCGCTGTCGTGTTCTCTGTTTGTGAAAGTTTATTATAGACTGAATTCATTCAAACCCTACGATGAAACCCGAACGTTCTGCAAGTTCTACCGCTAAAACAGTGTAGAAATACTTCAGTAAATACAGCGCCCCTACTTCGCCGATTTTCGTTTATCGAGGGTGGTCCTGAAACGTAACCCCCCCCCCCCCCAAAACCAGGGAACGCTGTATCATTATTACACGTGGCTTTGTCACAACACAAGGTCATAGAGAGATCTCGGATTCCTCATAGCAAGAGGTCCAGGATGAAGCTCTTCGTGAATGAACCGGCGCTGATCCTACAGAAGGGGAACCAGAAAGACAAAAAGAGGAGAACAGGTAAACTAAGTAACACAATGCAGAGCAAAACAAATTCCTATAATAGCAAGATTAGGACTTCTGATGTCATAAATGCTTCTCTAGTGCAGCAAATGTAGATCGGATTTGGCGCAGGGCCTTAAGTGGTCCAGCCTTTTCTGTTTTTTCCTTCTGCAGGACCAAAACGTACTGGATGCGCCGTTTGACGCCCAGCCACAAGACGTTCTCAAGAACTACAAGGGAATAAAAGGGAACAAAGGCCTGCCTTGCACACATCTAATTCACGTCTGAATGACAGAAAGCGGATACGAATCAACCGACAGGAAAAGGAATCGCAGGCTGAAAACAACACGGTGACGTTCCTAGGTTTTTCCTTTTCAGGCTTTATAAAAGATACAAAAGATAAAAGAGCGACTACGTTGTACAGTGCAGACCATCGAAGCTGCAACGGCACGTTTCATTCGGACCGAAGCGGACGTTAAACGCTGCACAGCTGTACTTGGGATGGTTAGGACGGTTAAAAAACCCTTGAATCCTGACCCACAGTCATCCTGGTGCCATCACCTCGGATCCACTTGACCGAAAAAGACCTTAGGACCTTCTTCCATAGCTCCAGGGTCCAGTTCAGACTCTGGCATGAACGCTGTAGGCGCCGAGGACGATGGACAGGGGTTAAACTTCTGATTCCTGTGGCCACAGCAGCTCTTTGGTCCACTCGGACCAGGCGGGACAGGGACCAAGACCCTGCCACCCCACAGGCCTTGTTGTTTAGGAGATGGCCCGTCGTGTGACCACAGCGATTTGTCTCTCTTTACATCGGCGCAAGTGTTAATAACTAACTAACAACTAATATATATGAACATTGAATGCGGGAACCAGATAATCTGTATTATTAATGTTTTTACTCTCTCAGGTTTGAATGTGAATAAATTAATAAACCTCCCATCCCGTCAGGTTCCGAGTTTCCTGTCCGGCTGCTCGCGGCTTCCTCATGACACAAGTAATCAAGAATAGGCCGTGCTAGTGAGAACAAACCTATCCTGGATTACTTGAACCAGGCAGAAGCCAAAAGTCGAGGCTAAAGGGAACGAACACACAGTTTCACAAAATTGTTAAATTGTCCCTCTGATTTTTTTTTTTGTTGATCCGATCCGATCCGATCCGATATGACCACACAGAAAACGCACATGAACAAACACTCAGCGAGCACCTTATTACAAACATTACACTAATAAATTATACCAAATAAAATCACCCTGGAACAAAAACGTTCCCGCTTTTCTTGTGGATGATTTTCCGTTCCTTATTTGTACCAAGTAGAAACGGTGTCCGTAAGTGTACGGGCCTGTCCTATTGTTAGTAGTACTCCTTTATTTGTCCCTCCACTAACTATATAAACTATATAAACTGGTTCACGTTTACTTTTCTGTATCAGGTCCATCATAACTTCCTTTTAAGCGTTACAGCTTTAATCTACACGGGGCCGTAACTGTACTTTCTGTAACTGCTGTGAATTACTCAGGTGCTCCTAATAAAGTGCTCAATGACTGTGTGGTATATGCTTATGTACATATATAAATATAAATATTAAAAAAAAAAAAATATATATATATATATATATATATAAATATATAAAATAACACACCAGTGTTCTTTAACAAATTATGCAAATAAATGCTTTCTGCTATTAAACAACTCTAATGGACGACGCTGTTTGTACAGTAGGGGGCGCACTGTGTCCACTCTTTCAGTTTTCACAAAGGTTGGCATTTATTTGTGTCCCCCGCCCCCCCCCCCCCCCTTCATAAAAACACCAGAGCACTAATTACATTGCTCCATCTCTCCCACATTGAGCCTCACCTGCTGTGTGTTTAACTTTACCGTTCCAGCACGATCAGATCTGAAGCAGAACAGAAGCAAAGCAGAAGCAAAACACTTATTAGTAACCACAGCGTACATATTTACAGTGCGCGCGCACGCAGAGGTCTGCTTTAATCTCCCGTAAAGTGTAAATATCACTAGAACGACAGCGATCGTTAATAAACAGACCAGCAGGGGGCGTCAGGAGGGACTAATTTATAGGGCGTACTAACACACGAGGAACTTTTGTCTGTGGTTCGGTCAGTACAGTCAGGCACGGTTAACGTTCGGATTTTTACCACCAAATTAAAAAACCTCCCTTTCCTTATTCTTAAACACATTTATGTGATGAATACCTGAGCCTGAACCGCATTAACGTACAAGCACAAGCTGTTTGGTGTGTCTAATTGTAGTTAAAAAAAACAAAAAAACATATTTACGCTTAAAATTACAACAAACTCTAGGCTCCAAATTAAAGCCACAATATTCAATATGGAGTAATTTAATTTGAACTCGCATTCCATGTGAGAGACCGGGTTGACTGTTTGTACATCTCGTACATCTCACACACACACACACACACACACACACACACACACACACACACACACACACACGTTTTCCTAGTCATTTCTTTTGTCACATTTGTAGTCAAAATTTCCAGGGATGTTTGGTCCCTCGCAAGTACACACAATACACACACGGGCTGTCTACACACTACCAATTACATTACACACACGTGCACCCAAAAGTTTTGGGACACAACCCCACACTCTATTGGCCGCTCACCGAGCCTTGGCGTAGTTCCCTCAGGAAACGCAGATCTACTGATTATTAGTCATGGTATTATTTGGTTCCTGTATCGTTACTTCACAAACTACAGGCTTATCCTAGCAAACACACGACGTCAAAAGGACGTTCAGATCGTGTCCCTGACGCGTCGGTCGGTCGGTCCAGAACCAAGGTGGACGTACAAAATAGGTTCACTGTCTGAACGTCCGTCAAGGACCCCAGATGGACGTCTATAGAAATATTTTTTTTTTCACCTTATTTATATTTGATTGTTTATTGCATCGGGGGTTTGCATAGGTTTTCAAAAAAGCATTAAAAAAACCGATTCTGGACTCCATTAACTTTACGTTACGAACGACTTTCAGAAAGACGTCGCAAAAAGCTTTCGTTCTCGTTCTCGTTCTCTGCGGACGTCTTTCGGACGAAAAAAATGGGGACGTTTGCAGATGACAGGAGCAAATATAAAATACAAATAAAACGAATTTCGCTATATACATATATAACAGAATAAAAAAAAAAATTAAGAGCCATCGGGTATTTGTTATTTTTCCGCATTATGACAAACTTCGGATTCAAGCCTTAAGGTTTTATTTCATTCTTTACTGTTTCTGGAACTCTAACGTACCTCTTTAAACTCGTACAGCTTAATTCGGTGCCTTTTTTGGCTTTACCTAAAGAGCGACGCGATTTTATTCGACCCTAGTTTGGGTTTCGGCACCTTTTGGTTGTCAGTAACTGAAGCTGCGATTAAAGAGGATTATCAAAGCTCGAGAGCTCTCGCCGTCAGCCGAGGACGCGCCTCATTCTGCCATAAATACAAAACAAAGAGAAAGAAATGAAGCTGCTTATCGATACCTGTAAAATAACGGTGATGCTGCGTTGCCATGGCAGCTGCCCTGTTCCCATCGAGCTCTCGTTGGAGATGTTCAGAGGCTTCGCGCCGATGTTCTGCCTTCTCATTCGATTGCCTGCTCAGCCAAAACAGAAGAGGGCAGTGAAAAAGTTTGTGAACCCTTGCGATTAAACTTCATTGCTTCATTAACAGCTTGGGAGATTTCAATAAGCTACTGATCTTTGGACCAGGAACGTCCAGGGTTCGAATCCCACCTCGGCAGACCTAACGCTGTTTAACCCGCCGTCGCTCTTGCTAGTACTGGACTACTGGCCAGAAACCCCGCACCCCTGGACCCTTCAGCGAGGCCCTTAACCTGCGAATGCTTGGACGGAACCTTGTTAGTTGTTTTAGGGCTGGAAAAAGTATGTGAACCCACCAACTTTTCATCTATGAAGACATTACAGTGGAGGTCTGGCCTATAGATGTGCTTTAAAGTGGTGGTTATTCGGGGGTGGCAACAGTGACCCCTGCTGAGCCCCTAACCGTCCCAGATTAGGTTTCGGGCCGTACGTAAGTTTGAGAGTGCTACACATCATTTTTTACAATTTTTTTTTACACGTAATCTACATGTTATACAAATAAATGATTCATTTCCAATTGATTGCTTTGTAAGGAAAGTTCATTCGGCGACTAGAAACCATTTTAAATGACCTGTGCAACAGCTGAACCGCTAAAACCATATTAAAAACGAACCCTGACTGATTAATCCTCTCTTTCCTCACCTTGATTTATTCATAACGTGTTATGCGTTAAACAATAAATAACGTTCTGACATTACAAAACTATTATTCCAAACCGTTATTCAAAACAATACACACTAATGCAGGGGTACAAACCCAATACCAGGGTGGTGCAAGAAAAAAAAAAACCCCAAAAGCTCAGTTTGTCCGCCAAGTTATCGGTGTGATGAGATGGATTAAGACTCGGATTATACACCGTAACTTGTATTTTATTTTCAGCAAACCATGTGGAACATGGCGACGTCCTTTTCAATAATCCCATAATATTAATATTCATCCTTTTCACCCCTAACCAAAATGGTAAAATATCAAGCTTTTTAGCAAACATTTGGTTAGGAAATGAGCACGAATTAAGCAAACGGGTAAAGTAAATTAGTACGGGATAACCTTTCCCTTTGAGTTCCTCACACGTTTCAATATTGAGGGTAAACACGAGGACAGCTTTTTTTCTTTTTTTACAGAAAGTTGAGTCAGCGTTGTTCCACTCACTGGTAATGGATTCGACGACGGTTTATTTGGGTTCAAAGTGACACCAAATGTCCCCTATAGGATTCAGACCTGGGCCAAAATCTGACTTCGGATGGATTCGTTCTCAGGCCAAATATTGTCATTAAAGAATAATGATATGCGAAGAATTTCTGTACTCCAACAATCACAATAAATGGTTTAATTAAGATGTGTATTTTTTTTTTTTAAAGAATACTACTCCTTTGAATGAAAAAAAGGAAGAATTACAGTTTATTTGTTGTTTTTAAACCCCCCCCCCCAGTAATTAATTTCAATGTTAATTCTACACGCAGCACAGCATTGCCCTCGGAATATTCGTCCGATTACCGTAATGAACGAACGGATGAATTAGCCATTTAATGGCTGTATTTCATTTGTACGGCACGGCCGCAAAAAAGCGAGTGGTATTTAGCGCTGTTGCTTAGTCACGACGTTTCCGCTACGATACGACGACGTCATAAAACAAGCAATGTTATGTACAGTAGTGAAGCCTGAAACGGTAACGGAGTAATGATTAATTTTTATTATGAGAGTTCTCTCGGGACTACTTTTAAGACTAATCCAGGGCCAAGTTTATGAGAACAGAAGGTCAATAATTAACGCTTTCTTTCCAACGCAGGAGTTCGTGTGCTAACCACCTTCCGAGTGACCGAGCCGGCGGCCGAAACCATGACCACTTGCAAAAGAAAGCACCGGTGAACTCTGCACCCCGTTTAAAAAGACGAGCGAGGGCCGTAGGCGGATCGGACGTTCACTGTTCGGAATCAGTAAATGAAAAATCATCGTCTGTCCCCTTCGGCTCCGTAGCTCTGCTTTAAATGAGCGATCTGGTCGAGGCTGGTGTACGTTATATAATCACAGAGGGTGGGAAAGCCCACACATGTCAGACGCAGCTTTAGTGCAAAACACACACACACACACACACACACACACACTCCCGCCATTTCATCACAGGAGAGTCTGGCAGGAACGAGGCCGTGCTGCATATGCCACAAAGCCAGAGCAGAAATAAGAGACGTGTTTTGTAACATGGCGTCTGTGGCTTATGGGCTCATCCTGTTTTTATGGCATATTTGTTCCTGAATATTTGAACTGACATTAAATTGTCGGGACATGCCTGGCATTAGGACGACGCACAAACACCGCGTTACGAATACCAAACGCTCCATTCTATCACACTTGACTGGGGGAAAGCTGCTTCTGGTTTTCAGTACGCGGGTAGATATGGACCGCGGCGACGGAACCGCGGGAGCAAGGTTTCTTCCTCATGACATTTAGGGACTTTTTCTTAGCCACTGTCACCCTAGGTTTGCTCAGTCACACCGCTGGGCTAGATCTTTGTACAGGTGGATAGCAGTGGATGCGATGAAGGAAACCCCCCGCTTGTTAGAGAGGCAAAGTCCAGACGGACCAATCAGAAGGTCCCCTGCACCACTGCAGTAGATCTGAGTAGGCATGAACCAGGTAGGGATTCTCCCACACGTAATAATGGATGCTGGGCTCCCTTTAACCGAATATTCACTACAGTAGAGTGAGGTACGTTCAGGAAGCAGGGTTTGATGTCGCGTAACCGTAACGTCGCATTTCGGCAACTCCCAGTGCAAACTTTGTTTACTCGTTTACTTATTTATATGAATGTGGTCAGGATTGACAGCACACACATTCAAAATATAGCCCCCGTATTCTAAGATCTCATACAGCCCCTCCCCAAAGAACACAGTGCAGATGCTGTGCGAACAGGGGTGCACATACTTTTGCATGAGATTTCATTCCTGTCGCCTGTAGCTTCTCCTTAAATTTCAGTGCGTTCTTTCTGTTCACATTCATGACGATTCTGTTTACTTAAAAAATTTGCTAAAAATATGACGTTCTGAATCTCCCCCTTTGGTTATGATGCTACAGTAGTGCTGACGGAGCTTCCTGCTGCACATGGCATGAGTGATTGATAAAAGACTCTGTGCTCCTAACCCATAAGTAACTACATTTTCTCTTTTCTCTCCGATCTGATGTTCCGGCACCACACACTTAAGACGTTCCTCCACCTCAGCATCACTCTACTGGTTTCCATCAACAGAACCCAGTCCCACCAGAGGGCAGGAACTCCCTCCATCGATTGGTCATTAGGAGACGATGTGCCTCCACGAACCTCCCACAAAAAAAATCTATTTTGTTATTTATTACTAATTTAAATGTAATTATTGGTTTCAATTGTTATTTATCTAATTTTACTATGACTTTAATAGACTTTTAAGTATTTACCCAATTACCATCTGGGCCACCCATGGAGGTCGGGTCCCTTTTTGAGTCTTGGTTCGTCCCAAGGTTTCTTCTTTCTACTTTCAGGGATTTTCCTTGCCGCTGGCGCCCTAGGTTTGCTCCGTTTGGGATTGGCCTTTTAAGGTTATATAAGATTGTAAAGCTGCTTTGAGACGATGCTCCGTTATTAAAAAGCGCCAGAGGAATAAATTTGAGTTGATTTAACTCTTACATATAAGATCTAGGCCGATCGTTCCTGCCACTCCCTCATAACGTTTAGGTGAGAACTTTTTCCTTGCCACTGTGAGTCTGTTGTTTTTTTTTTTAAGACTCGTACGTCTTGCTCTAAGGCTTATCTTTCATCCTGCAGGTTGAAAGTTGTTTAAAGGCTCGGTGAGCTTTCTTCCTCACTCTGACTTTCAGTTTTGTACGTGATGTAGAAATTTGCCGGAACTGTAACAACAGCACATTGTGTTCCAGTAGCACTATTTACACTAATAATTTATTTCAAGAGCACCAGATCCTTTTGTTTACATTTTTATACAAGACAAGAGCACACCGTGTCGAGTTGTGATTGGCCAGAAATGAAAAAGAAACGTTTTCGCTCGGTTATTTATGACGTAGGGAAGCTACACCGGTGCATTTTGTTTACAAATTGACCGTTTCTAGTCACGCAGGGGAGCAAAGACTCCCCCCCCCCCCCTTTTTTTTTGGTTTGTTTAAAAACGTATTCCAAGCAAACGTGCATTGTTTCGCACGGTTGCAAGTCTTAAAAATGATTCGTTCAGTCGGAGCTCGTGGGTGCGTTTGGGTCTGAACGGCACGTCCAGGCGAAAACAATGAATATGGGGTCAAACTAACGAGCTTGTGCTGAAGTTACACAAAATCACGCACCTTTTTTGCATAAAGGCAAAAATCAGAAGCACACGAACATGTGCCCAGAGCGCCCTGAGCGTTAATGTACTTAATAAATCAACTGGCTCGTTTCCTGGTATTGTTACAAATCAAATGCTGTTTTATGAAAATGTTCTGGGCACCTTTGGTCAAATTAGATTTCATTTCCTAAAGCACCTCCGCGAATTCGGACTCCTGGAATAACGGACAGGTCTATTAAGTTCTCAAGCGCCTCCAAAGGAATACATATGTACACATGTAAAAAATAAATAAATAAATAAAAACAGTGAATGAGTGAATCATTCAGAAACTTCAATATTATAATCAGCTTTTTCGTCCCCCAATGTTTTAAAATTACGCTTAAAACTCCTCCCTGCAGAGGTTGCCTGAGATTCTTTTATTAAGAAATGAAACAATAAATAGAAATTAAAATGTCATCGACTGTACAGTCTTCCTCAGAAGTTTTGGCACTCAGTAACAAGACTTTATTGCAATGTACATATATATATATATATATATATATATATATATATATATTCCTGATTCCTGTCAGAATGACAGAAAACTAGTACGAGTGAACCCTCATGCTGACAGAAAAGATAATTACAGTCCTAAAAGGCATTTAAAAAAAGCTGACATCATGATTCAGTAGGTTCTGGTAAGATACGTTCGATCCCCTGATCCCCCCGGTTTACTCTTGGTACTCCGGTTTCCTCCCGTTGTCCAAAGGCACGTTAATTGGTGTCTCCAAGTTGCCCCTAGTGTCTGAGGGTGTGGCCTGCCTGTCCAGGGTTGCTCCTGCGGGTAGGAGGGCACTGGGGGCAATGCCTTTTGGACATAAAATCTACAACAGTCTGCAGTGCTACAGCAATAACTCAGCTGTATTTCCTCATTTCCTTTCTTTTTGTCCCCATTTGGTCCAGCCCAATTCCCCAGTGTCCCAACATCTCTGTCAGAAGGAGGGTTTTGGGTAAGTAAGCGACCCCGTACCTCTCCCAAACTAATCCCTCATCTCGGCTGAAACTCCAACAAAGGGGTTTTTGGGATGGAAGTGGGATGGAACCCCAACCAATTAAAAAAAAACAAAAAAACAAGACACCGGAAGGCAATATGGCTAGGAATGACATTTGTGAATTCGGTTTTAAATACACAGGAACCAGGTAGGGATTTCCCCATAGGAAATAATGGAAATTCGCTCCCACTATCTGAATTTTCGTTAAACCCGAGCAGGTGTACGGTGTGCTGACACTCGAATAGAGACTACAAACCCCCCCCTCAAACACACACACACACCCAGTTGAATAGCTTGAGGTTTTGTTGCCTTTGTTTTGAACACAAGAACACTTTAAGCCAGTAGATAAAACATAAAAACTGGGCACGTTCGATGTTTTGGCACCCGTCCAGACGATCCCGTGCTGTTTTTGGAATGCGCGGCGGGTGCTTTATTATAAGAATTTATTGAAAGGAAACGTGCGTACCCCCATGTCTGTGCTGGGTCTGTGATTCATAAATATACCACACGCACAACATTTAAAAAAAATAAATAAATCAATCAAGCTTTGTATCCTCCGAACATAAGCAACCAGGCTCGTATAACCAGTTTTAAATAAGACGGCGCAGGGCTTGGCATCGCCAATAAAACCTCGGTTGCAAACAGTTGTTAAAAATCGATGTTAAGTTCTGTGAGGGTCGGAAAAAAAAAAAGCGCCACACAACATGGTCCAGGAGGAGGGTGTGTGTGTGTGTGTGCTAACGGCTAGCAGCTACTTGTGTGTGTGTGTGTGTGTGTGTGTGTGTGTGTGTGCGCGCGCATTCCTCGGCGACACCTTTGCCATTGCCATGGCAGGACTGTTTCACAATTTCACTGGCATTTCAGCCGTCCCTCTGCTGACCGTGAGCTGATCCGCTCCGCTCCACATTCACAGCTTCGGACGAATAAAGGAAGAGCTTTGGTAGGTTTAGAGCGTCAGACCTCGACCTACATCACTTCTGTATTATTATTCATGTCATGAAGCCGTGCTTTCATATCCCTGCACGCAGCAGAACAGGAAACGTGCAGTTTTGCTCTTCACCCGTCATAACAGACTTGAAACGTATATAAAAGACGACCGAAAGCAAACGAGAATCAACAAGGATCCAACAGGAGCACGTCAGACCGATTACAGAGACGGGGAGGAAGAATTACTCAAAATGATCCACTCTGGAACCCACAGCGAGCAGGAGAGCCAATCAGCAGAAGCTTCAGCAACAACAAGCAACAACAATCAGTTACAAAACAACAACACAATCACATTCAAGAAATTCTCACCTTACACCGAGCATATATGCACTGTTTATTTAGGTTACTACCTTAATTATAAACCGACACCTCATTTAAAAACTAAAGTAGTACAGTTATTAGTCAAATTATTTCCTTTTTTAATACAACACAGGCTGCAAAGCTGTTTTTAATATTATTCTTTTAAATAGATTATTAAGCTTGTTTTCTTGTTATTATTACTTATGTGCATTTACTACATAGGAATATATTATTCTCTTTAATATTATCATGGTTTTTAAATTGTTAAATTATATATATTAAACCATTAAATATATTGTTATCTTTTTAAATATATTTAGTTGTTTTTGCAATATTATTATTTTCTTTTTACTCTTGTTATTATATTACATTTATTCATTATTTTTTAATATATATACTATTTGTGTTTTTTTTATATTTACATACAAAACATTTTTAATGAAATATATTCTTAATATATATATTTTTTTACATATTATTAATATATTATCTTTTTAAATACATATTGTTGCTTTTACAATATTATTATATCCTTTTTACTAGTATTTTTACATGTATTATTTATATATATATATATATATTTTTTTCTTTTTTTCAATATTTTGTTTGTGTTTTCTTTGCATTTATATATGAAACATTTTTAATTAAATGTATTCTTTTTTTTTTTTTAATATATACTGTTATCTTTTTTAAAATATTAAAATATAAATATATATATAAACTTTAAACAAATGTAAATATACACTGCTGTTTTTACAATATTACCATATTTCTTTTTACTCTAATTTTTTAAATATTTTTTACAATACATATTTGCATTTTTTAAATTGAAATACAAAACATTATTTTTATATACACTGCTATCAATTAAATCCATTATCCTATATCATTGTTCTTCATTTATTTTTATATTATTTTATATTATTGTTTTACAAATAATTCATCAATGTTTTTTTTTTTTTTTTCACTTAAACACTGATTTCAGTTTTAATTCTACTGCTGCCTAGATTACTGTTGGTCTTAACTCTAATGTTTAAATACATTTTAGTATTTTTACAGTTTAATAATGTTGACCTTGTTTGTGTTTGTAACGATTTTACTTTTAATTACTGTCGATTATAATTAGATTTTTTAAACAACTCAGCACTATTCTTTTGTAAAACTGCTTTGATTATGATTACGAATCCTTATGATTGCTGATATTTTTTCGATGATTATTTTAAAGCTGATGTTTTTGTCGAACGTTCAAATTTACATTTTTTGATGATTACTATTTTGATTTTGTTTTTTAAAAAAACTTTCGCCATTGCTCTTGCTTTTTGTATAACTGTATTAAAATGGCTTTACATTATAATTATTTGTAATTCAGGGGTATTTACTACCAATAAATGTGTGTTGTTTAATTGGGAGTATTAAAAGATTATAAAATGGAACAGATCCTAAAAGCTTTGACACCGGATATCCAACACACTCGGTACCATTACAGTACAGTATTATTGTTAAATGAAAGGGCTATATATCGTGGTATTATGGAATATAAATTATATCGCTGTATCGCTCTGTATCGATCATTAATCCGTTATTGTTGTGCTTTGTGAGTAAACTCGTTATAACATTGTGATACGGATTCGATTGTTTGCAAAATGTCCAGCGCAGGCCCGAGGAAAAGAAGTAAACAACTTGCAGTGGTGCATGACAGCTCGGAACGACACACACACACACACACACACACACACACACACACGCATTATGAGAACAGTGTGTTTAATGCAGAATGAGATCGTTGCGTTTAGATTGCATGCATTACCTCATTCCCTCGTGCAGCGCCTCTGATCTTTACTCGGGCCACAACTTTGCAACTTTCCATCTTCTCTTACCGTCCAGACTCAGGCTGCAGCGACGCCTTAATTAACGGCTATAATTTAACGGTGCGCGCGCACTGTTTTTTTTTTTCTTCCTTCTATAATTTAACGCGTCTGTACGTCGTTTCCCGCCTTGCATTCTCGTGGACGTGGGGAGGTTCGCGCGACTAAGTCCCCGTTCTGTCATCTCGGCGTCTGTACAGGTGAAACGCAAGCGTGAACGTGCGACAGAGAGGCGTCTCGCGCACCGAGCTGCGTCGCTCCGTTTCCACAACATGGAGAATCCGAGCGCGAGAAGGAAAACAAGCGAGGACATGGGGCAAGGCGGCCCGTTTCAAGCTCCCCTTTACTACAGATAAACAACCTCGGTGCTCGGCTTCAACCGAACCCCCGAGCCCAGAGCAAAGCGGAGCGCCTCGCGCGCCTCACGCGTGCAAGGGCAAGCGAGCCCAAAAACTGCGTGGAAAACGCGGTTATGTCGTTAAATCTGCCATTGTTTTGCTTTCGTTGGGATTGACAGGGGCGCCTTGAAACCGCCGCTCGCGTCTGATTGGCCGAGAGAGAAGTGGGAGTAGCTGAGCATTCTTGTCCGCTCCGCGCGCTCCACATTGAACACATTCCAGCGCGCGCTGCTGCCGAGAGTCCAAAACACACAGCTTAAAACACTAAAAGGAAACACATTTACTACTTTATAAGCTATATCACAGACGGCATTTAGGAACTGGGAGGGTCTAAGTCTTTATTTTTATATTTCACGCACCTTATTGTCGTTTAAATGATGACATCATTAGAGCTTCATGAACGTGTTGTTAATGGCTGCTATTGTTGTCGCTAACATTTGAAATCTGATCATTTTTTTCCATCTTCCTGTTGGAGCAACACACTTTTTGTAAGCCGGGATAGTGGCTGCTCCCGCGCCTATCCCCAGAGAACACAGACACCAGTCCATAGCAAGGCTGGGTAGTGCTCACCCCGATGGGCCTCCCCTCCCACTGCCAATCAACCCAACTAACTGGGAGTCCTGCTGGAGACTCGAACCCGGGTACGGGCAGTGATGGGTTTAGCGCGTTAGACCGCTGCACCACACGAGCAAATGTTATTGTTTTATATGATCATTTAGCGTTCTGCTGTTATATTTACATTTACATTCAGTCATTTAGAAAAAGAATCAACCTTACAATCCAAGCATTTGTGGGAGAAACGCCTCGCCCGAGGACCCGACGTCGGCAGCTTGGCAGGGCTGCGACCAGACTTTATTAAATTCATTACATAATCTGATTATTTTAATAATTTCACATCAAAATGTAGCTTGTTGTTATTTGTTACGCCGTCAGAGTTGCATGCAAGTCTTGCGTTGGTATTTTTCGACAATATTTATTTCAAATATTTTATTATTATTTATTTATCATTATTATTTTTGTAGATATTTTTAAATATTTATGTTTTGCTTCAGTTTTATATGATCAAACACATTTGTTTTATACTATAATGACTTATTCTAACAGCAACAATATTATTATTATTATTATTATTATTAATATTATCCAGTATTTATTATTATATTTACTGAACCAGTCATGGAAATTTGCTCAACAAAAGGAAGGCGGGAACGTCCCCCCCCCCACATAATTATTATATAACACAATATTAAACAAAATCC
>JAUZST010003854.1:0-16800 GCA_034779995.1 Parotocinclus haroldoi
GTGTGTGTGTGTGTGTGTGTGTGTGTGTGAGAGAGAGAGAGAGAGAGAGAGAGAGAGAGAGAGAGAGAGAGAGAAAGTGTGAGAGTGATTGTCAGTTTTCTACATCATTGTGCAGACCAGATGTTTGAAACATCTGTGTAACATGTTCATAACCTTGTGGCTTTTTGTGGACATAAAACTGCAACGGAAGCCAAATGATTTGTTTTAGATTACTAGTGTTAAGGTAAGGTTTGTGTGTAGGTGTAGCGATAATTAGCTACAGTAACATGTCAGTGGAAGGTGCCCTCATTAATAGAAAGGCGTGTGTGTTTGTGTGTGTGTGTGTGTTTATGCAAGCGAGATTTTAACATATTTCCTTCGGCCCTGAGAGAATGTTACCCTGTATTTTCATCACCCAGGTAAAGAATGGAAACCTGGTTGTTTGTAATTAGAGAGAATTTATGATGCAGCTCATATACACTGCGTTAATATTTCTTTCCCCTATTCTGTGTGAGCAGTATAAGCAATACATATTGTACATTGCAGAAATAATTGTAGGGCAAATAGTGTTGCTTTACAGCTGGTGCATCAACACTAGGTGGCAGTAGTGCATTATTTACAAACAGTACGCGGTGCAAACTGTAACTGTTGATCCGGGGCTGTTGGAGAAATGCTGGCAGCACCTCTGTGCTTCCTTGACTTTTTTTTACTTTCACAGTTCAATGTAAAACGAATCAGAAGTGGCATGCCATTTTGCATGGGTTGATAATAAAGTCAATTTGATATAGGAAACAACGTAAGCAAAGATTTTCTCTAGCAAATATTGGGTGTAGTTACTTGAGTCCTCACCATGATAACACGGCATAATTCCATTTAAATACAAACTTGCTTCAGTCTCATAACTAAATAGTACCTTATACCAAAGTGCATCAACATATGTTCACGTTTTGATAAGATCAGTCTTAAAGTATTAAAGTACAAAACAAGTTTAAACAAATCATTATATGTGAATACATATAATTCTATATTTATATATTATCACATTATAATATCTTACATTCAAATAAACCATGAACACACATGTATTACTTTACTAATATATATATTTAATATAAATATATTTCTATAATGTTTTACAAGCAAGGGCTGAGAACAGTTGAGTAGCAGGGCGACCCCTTGTGGACAGACTACAAAACGGCAACACTCATAACGTGTTAGATCCACATTCTGGACTCACGCTGTGTTTCTTTTTAACTCATTCATCTGCTGTACGAAACAAACAATAAATATAACATGAATTATAACATAACGGAATATCAGCATGATATCTGATCTATGATTTGTCAAGCATCTAGATTATTATTGGAAATTATTTAATAGATTGCGCTTTTCATCTGACTTTAAAGACTTTATGGCAAGTTATAAAAAAAATATCCCATTTCCTAATATATGTTATAGGCGTTTAACTTCGAGTTTATGCCTCATCGGGACAGGATTTAACCTGGATAAAGATTTCAAGAACAGTAAAACTAATCACCATGAAAATAAAGGATAATTTAATTGAATTAGTTTTTAATTTCAGACAAGCGGTATGTAGTACGATACTCTCTTGCACTCTCCTGTGCTGAGTGAGAAAGTCACCAGTGTATCATGTAGTGGGAGTTATGAGAACTGGGAAATGTTTAGAGGGAAAATTGTGGCTTTTCACAATTGTGTTAACACAATATTCAATAAATACTGTGGGATTTTCTGTATGCTAACTGTAAGATAAAAAAAAGATCAAGTGTAGGTTAATGTAAGTGTTTTAATCATGTCTAAGGTATGCTACACTAATTAGTCACTAATTCGTGGTTTATGATACATTCACAATATAGTCATCATTGTAGACACACACACACACACACACAGACAGTATGTATGTATGTATGTGTGTATATATATATATATATATATATATATATATGACCTTGTGTATCCACGTATCCACGCATGTGAACGAGGTGTCTGAAGCATAAACCAGCTCTGTGTAGCAGCTTGAACACTTCATATTCCATAACAAATTCACAATAGAATTAGCCTTTGTTATCTTTTACCTTTAGAAAGGTCATACTGATCATGAACAGGCTCATGGCCACCCGAAATTGAATTATTTAGCAATTAGTCACGCTCCAGGTAACAATTGACTTTGTGACATTTCTGTGCCGGAGCCTGTAGCAAAACAGGCTTTAGCTGGAATTAGAAACCCGTGTGTTCCTGTATCGGCACGCCAGCACCGAGCCTCTTTGCTCAGCCGTTGAAACTATCGACCGGATAATGATCAGGAGAAAGTCTGAACCCGACAGTGTTAGCCATAATCGGTGAAAGCTGACGTTTTTTCTCCATGATGATGCCTGTTATATGTGAAAGCTCTTAGAGAAGTTTTGAAAGCAGGGCTAATTCCATTGCAAAAAGAAATGAATGAAGGCAGTAACAAAAGCAAATCTTCTTTACACTGCGTAAACGTCCAGGGTTTTGGTATGATGCTGCTTTGAAGAAATGTTCACACCATAACACTGTCTGGCATCCTTGAGTGAGTGCAGTCTAGAAAATATGATGCTGGTGGCTGGATATTTATGGTTTATCCACTTTTGTTTAGTTCATCAGTGACTGACGTTTTTCAAAACTCCAGCAACACTGCTGTGTCTGATCCACTCGTACCAGCTCAAACCACCACCCCGAAACCTATCAGTGGGGCTACAGTACTGAGAATGATCCACAACCCAAACCGTACCTGATGTCTGCTGGTCCTGTGGGGGTCCTGACCATTAGAGAACCGAGTAAAGGGGACAAAGGATGTAGAGAAACAGCTGGACTACAGTTTGTAATTATCGAACTACAAAGTGCTTCTGTATTGGAAGTGGAACTGATCAAATGGACCATGATTGAGTATATGTGCGTTTGTAAGGTGTAGGTCATAAAGTAACCGGCGAGTGTGTATCAACATGCATAGCTTAAGAGATACACACAAAAGAGAAGTGTCACACAACTGTAGTTTAAACTACAAACGACCTTAGTTTATTTATGTAGGTATGGCTGCAGGGGAAAAAACGTAGACAGCTTTGTGAATTTGTTTGACTTTTTAGACTGTTGTCTAAATTAAGAAAGTAAGTTCCTTGTACATGAGTTATAAACGTTGCAGAGAGAAACGCTGTGTGTTTGCATGTCTGCGGAAATATCCTTTGGAAACCGATCAGCTCTTTTAAGCGATATTACTAAATGAGAAATATGAAAATTGTTCATTGAAGGCACATATGTATGCAATCAGGGCTTGAAATGAAAACATGCTGACCGACCATAGAATTGTGGAGTGACGTGGAGCTCCTTTAATGCACAAGATACAAATACGGGTGATGTTACTGCTCTTTAATCAATCAATCAATCAATCAATCAGCAATAAGGTGCAATAAACAACTGTTAAATAAGCACAAAGCTAGATGTTTTTACCCCCATTACATCTCAATGATTGCATATACCAATCCATCGTAGGGCACACACACACACACACACACACACACACAGACACCAATTAACCTAACACGCATGTCTTTGGACTGTGGGAGGAAGCTGGAGTACCCAGAGTAAACCCACACAGACACGGGGAGGACATGCAGACTCCACACAGAAAGGACCCAGGTCGCTCCACCCTGGGACTGAACCCGGGACCTCCTTGCTGTGAGGCACGGTGTGGCCCTCACACTGGTTTCGAGTTGTTATTATAAGGTTTACGTGGGTCGTTTTTTAAACAAGCAGCATTCACACCTTTACAATCCGAATGCAGTCACTCGAGCACCGCTTATCCATTTATTGCTGCATCCCCCGAAATCCACAAGCAAGCATTTACTCATGTTATTAACACACAAAAAAAACCACAAAACAAAAACGAAGCTCGATGAGAAACGGGGATATCTGAAAATCACGGGAGGCTTTAATAAAAATAAGCCAGGGACGAAATCCTGCCAGCCATTCTCACAGCAGATCTCCTTTTATTCCCGGCCAAAGCCTCGTTTAGAAAAAGGACGACGAAATTGGACCCACTGCGGGGTCATCCCTGCTGGAGCACTGACTTGAGGGCGTAATTATTTTCTCTCTGATATCGTATAAAGACTTAAAATTGAGGGCATTGCGGTATCAAGCAAACACGGCCGCCTCTTCGCCCGTCCACTCAGAGCGCTGTGTTTTAGATAAGTACAGGACGTATGATGGAGGGAAACGCGCGTTCGCTTCACTTTTTTTTTTTTGGCTTTTTATGGTTCGGGCCCGTTTTTTTTTCTATTCTCATAAGTTGAAAGAAACAATGTGGGGAAAATATGATATGCAGAGATGACTGGCACGTTTGGGAGATAAGGGTCTGCCATCCATCACAGGAGCTGTGAGACCGCCATAAATCACGCTGTCCGGTTTATTCGGACCTCCTGTCAGCGACTTCACGAACATCTAGAGGATCGGACCTCGGTGGTGCCGGTTAAATAACCTTTGAGTGTAGCTCCGCTTTCGAACGCTGTTTGACTGATTACAGATTAAGGCTTTTAAGGCTTTAAAACGCCGACCTATTTTTCTGCATTAATGCCGCCATCACAAAAGTCTGAACGACCTTCGCCAAGGTCCCCGACCAAACCCCGTGCCGTGCCATCTAAATGGTCTAAATGGTCTGGGCACCATGGTCTGTTTCCATGGTGATGGTCCATGCTAGATGCCTTCGAGCCCAGAGAAGAGGGTGGAGCTTCAGGACATGGTTCTCATGAGTCAAGTTTTAAGGGGTTCCAATTTGTGAATGTCACTCCGTATTGTAGAGCTCCATAAAGGTGTGCTCCTATCACATGGGCGATGAATGACCGTTCTTGATGCAGTGCCGCCTGAGGGAGCGGAGGGAGATCACCCCTCTTCAGTTTAGCAGTATAGGACTGACATTCATCAGATTCAGAATAGTTTATTGAGGGAGAAATGTCTAAATATCCCTTCCTAAGGAACACGGTCCAGCTCCTAATCAAGCCAAAACAAGCAAGCAAACAAACGTAAGAGTAAGAATCATGTGATGCGTCCTGACCCTGGACGATGAGGTAGACGTGGGCCGTGCGTGGTTTGGTCTTGGCCTGAAAGCTGCACGTGTACGGTCCCTCGTCGGAAACGGCCACTCGCTCGATCTGGATGGAGAAATCGCTGTCGTTGCTGTTGACGAGAGACACCCGGGGGTCCAGCGACCACTTCTCCGTCCCCGCAAACAGGATGTTGGAGCGGTTTAGCCAAGCCTTGTGGGTCACCTCCTCATCGATCTTACATCTGAACGAAAAAGAGGAATGATTTGGCCTCATCAGCGTTCTGCTTTTTTTGTGGAAGCTGGCATGTGCCGTGGCGTTGTTAGTCAGGAAACCCCTTAAAGGTTCCCTCCACCGTTTTAATAAGCTGTGGTTTTTGCTCTGGCCAACAGACCAGTACAGGTCCCAAAACCACTTAACAGGGAGTCGAAACCCACAATTTGACGAGCTATTTATAAAGAGAAGAATCCAAACCAGAGTTATTATACATTTAATCAGAGCTACACCCTCTGTTCGTTGCATTCTGGGGGGGTCATAACGCATCATTTAAACCTGACCCAGCCTTTAAGTACGCACCTGAAGGACTTACTGACCTTGTCATTGCGCTATTAAGCCACTGGGGGGATGTTTTTGCTGTAAAACCCTGTGCAAACATGTAAATCAAACTCAACTTTAAGTGCGTTGTGGCCTGGGTTCAAATCCCGGGTTGAGCTTGCATTTACAGAACGCAAGTTCCCAGTCCGTTCTGCACAGCCTGGATTAACTTTTCGGTCGTGGAAGGGTGCCGAAACTTTCGCCCGAGACTGTAAGGCGGCTCTGTAATTCACCTCACGTCGCCGTGGCTCTAAACAATGTCGTATTGAATCCGTAATGTATTTTCTATACGCCGGATCATTAATCATGTGCCGAGATGAAATAAGTGAATGCTAATGTGAATGTGTGTGGTGTGTGTGTGTGTGTGTGCGCGGGCCAGGTTTATAGATCATCGTCAGGACCAGACCAGGATTGAAAGCTCTACGTTTTCTGTAACTTTTGGGGGCAGAAGACTCGTCACGTGGAGGTGGAGGTGGAGGTGTAGCTAGAGTAACGAGTCCACGGGAAGTCCCCACAATGCTAGAAAGACGAGGCGTGCGTGTGATTGAGGCCTCACCTCAGAATGACACTCTGTCCTTCCTGCACGGTGATGTTGTCTGGAAAATAGCCGAACTCGGCTGCTTGGCTGCTGCTCGGTCCTGCGGAGAAACCACGCAGACAGGAAGAAGGTGGTTAGCATAATTCAGGCGTCGCTCGCCCCCAGAAACGCGTCGACCCCGCTTCGATTGGAAGTGTGTCGCAGTTATTTGTGAGGACAGAATAACAGGAACGCAAAAAGCATGCGGCCCCGGCGTCCGAATAATGATTGGGCGTACGGGCCGACCGCAGAGGCCCCCGTAATGAGCCGAGGGAAGAGGATTCACACAGTGCCGGTGGAGCGTGAAATGAAGGGACAGGCCTGGTTCCACCAGGGACTCGACACACACGTACACACACACACACACACAAACACATTCACAAAGTCACTGCAAAGAAATAACATACACAGGAATCGTGTTGTTCGACATAAGGTCAGGTACAATTTCTTACAGTTTCACACACAAAGCAAGTCGGAAATAAGGGAGAGGTACGGTCACATGACCACAGGCCCAGCGTCTGGACCTTCACGTCCACTCATTAACTACATTCATGCGACCACTGGACTTACTAATGCAAACAGACCACTTCAGTGATTAAGAGTAACTGAAAACAAGTTCCGGCACTAAAAAAAAGCCCAACGTAACTCTACACCCAGCATACAGGACTCACCTTGCCAGAGGTGAGATCCGAACCACGGAAGTATGTATTACGGCCGCAGAACCCGATGCAAACTCCCGATCCTGATTCCGCTTACTGATTCCGGACTAAGTAAAGAATATCTTTCTTTTTAAGTTCATGTTTTATTTTATTTGGTTCTCCTTTAGCCCTATTATGAGTAAAGAGCTTAATGACCTAGGTACTTCTCTCAGTTCCTACTGATCAAAAGTGCTCTCCAGTGCTCCAGCGCTAAACCTCAGATCCAAAAGGAAAGGATTTTTATTCATTTTTTAATTTACGGCCCTCGTATTTGAACCATAGAACGTGCTAATATTACCCCATAAACGCAATCGACATTCGGGTATTTAAAGGGTACCCATTCCTTGGATGTGTGGATGGACCAGTTCTCTGTTTTGGAAGCCATCTCTCGTCTGTCTTTAATATCTGCTAGCCAATATCTGCCGGCTCTTAGCTGCCTGGTTTGATATGCTTCGGCTTATGAGGAGCGAAGTGAAGGAGGCTTTTGTGTGTTTAGTGCAGAAGTGGAGAGGAAAGAGATTTTTTTCCCCCCGCCGCCTGATGACTGGCCGCTCTGACTTTTTTTGAATTTGCTCACAGCCCGAGCGTAATGAAAAGGGAAAAAAAACCACGATGCTTTCAGACAGAGGCTGCAAATGCTCTGAAGAAGAAGAAGAAGAAGAAGAAGAAGAAGACCCTTTACATCTTATCAGTTGATTCCTTTCTCAGCAGGGTTTGATCCAAACATCAGGTTACGATGCAGAGGGGTAAGGGCTTTTGGGCAGACCCCACTGACCTCCTGAAGCAGTATAGCCCGTTCCAGGCAGTCGCCGAGCTCTTTCTAAAAGAAATGTCTGGACCCGAAGGGGCGTCCGTCTAATTGTGGCCACATGCTGTCACGTCTTCGAAGCTCTTCGCACTCCGACTGTTTGCGCTCCCTCTCTCCTCGCCTTCTGTTCGAAAGCTTCGAGCCGAAAGCCTTAATTACATTAGCGGCGGGTGCTAACGCGGCGCGTGCCAGGCACTGCGGCACTAGCCTGACGGGTGCGAGGGAGCGGCGGAAGCCTGCCTGATGTAGCGTGCTTGTGTGTATTTACTGCATCAGCTTTCCGCCGGCCGCGTGGAACCCCGGGTTCATCGAGGTAGCGCGCCGAGGTTAATTCAATTCGGCGCTTCCCCTCGCACACTCATATGCTCACCAAACCGGGGGAATACACATACACACACACACACACACACACACGCACACACACACACACAGAGCCATTAAACAGATGATGTGTGCATAAGCTGAAGCCCCAAAATAGCACCGGGGTGAGGACGGGGGGCTGGCTGGGTATTCTTTATTCCCTACTCAATTCACATTTTCACAGCTCAACTGGCACCCCTGACTCTAATACTGGCACCCTCCCTTGCGTGGCACTGCCAAGGAAATACGAGGCTGTCATCAGGGATTCTCCGATTGTTCACCACTTTCTGCACGCGTACAATAATATGGAGTCTCACTGTGTGCTAGGTTTTTATCGCAGTTGCACCGGTTATCCTGGGATTCGAATGACACTTGAGGTGCATTAAGTCTTCCTTATTAAAGACTCCTCTTTACCTTATAGAGCTGAGCTTCTTGTCTGCTGTTTCCAACCGTTTCTGCCACATTTAATGCCCAATTACTAGGCGGGGCAGAGTAACGTGGCAAGCCTCGAGAGCCTTGGCACATCGGATGGTAATTCAGTGCAGAAGGGAGCATCCACCGTTCGGTATAATGACGATTATATGGTTTGTTTTGTTACAGAGTAGTAAAAAAGTGTTACTGAAGCGAATATACGATACATTTGACAAATATTCTGTGTCAAGGTATGGAAACGATGACTTGAATACGACGAATAAGCTCGATCAAGAAACTAAATGTGCATTGTTGCAGTAATGTGAGCCTGTAGTGAGTCTTGTGAGTTACAATTTAATTCTTGCCGGTTACAATTCGATTCCTGTCAGTTAAAATTTCGAATGAATATTGTCAGTTAAAATTTCAATTTTGTCAGTTACAATTTGAATATTGCCAGTTACAGTTTGAATGTTGTCAGTTACAGTTCGAAACTTGTCAGTTACAATTTGAATATTGTCAATTACAATTTGAATGTTGTCAGTTACAGTTCGAAACTTGTCAGTAACAATTTAAATATTGTCGGTTACTATTGGAATTTTCTCAGTTACAATTCCAATGTTGTCAGTTACAGTTCGAAACTTGTCAGTAACAATTTGAATCTTGTCAGTTACATTTTGAATTTTGTCAGTTACAATTTCAGTTTTGTCAGTTCCAACGAAAATCTCGGAACTCTCTCTATAAGACATTTCTAATATTGATCTGTAAACCTTTTAAAAACTGCAAATCCAATCGACTCCAAAAATACACACCCTTTAATAAATAAACAAAGATAAAGACCCACTCGCGTTAATATAAGTAGTACATTCTACAGCCCAGAACACCTTGTGTACGTTGTGTGAGAGTGTATCTGTACACCGCTCTGCAGAAGAACAGTGTGTGTGCCGATATGAGGTAGGAATGCTTCCATAATTGATACTAGAACCAAAAAAAGACTCCCGCTTTGATTTTTATTTAAAAACACAGGAGTCTGGCGTGTGAGGTACAGGATTGGGATGCAGGGCGAGTGGGCAGCGTTTGGGCCAGAGCGTACACAGGAAGCTTCGGCTCCTCACACCCCACTGTCAGAGGCTGCCTTGAGCTACTGAGGATCACAGACCGGGGTGTAAAAACACCTGGGAGCCTCACGGCGATCAGTCGTCACCCTTCAGCATTAATAATACAGCTCGAATGCACAAAGGAGAGGCCGCGGCGCGGGAGAACGAGGAGCGACTGGTAATGAATGAGTAATATACGGAGCCAGAGATGTGCTGGGTGAGGGTGGAGGAGGGAAGCGTGGGCGAGGGAAGCTCGATGATTGTGAGCTAGCTATGGCTGAATTGATATAACCTTGTGCTTTTTGCGCTGGCTGCTATCGTGAAGATTCAATCAGTCCTACTGCCTCGGACAAGCTGTCGCTTATTTTTGCTCGTCCGCCCAAATTGCGCCGTGTGGGCTCGCAAACTAAAAAAGCTCGCCGAACCCTGGGCTAGCCTCAACAAGACCCGTCTGCTTTACCGACGTAGCTGGGTAATGAGGATTTATGATGAATTAACGCCTTGGGTGTACGGTGTGAGGTTGTTTTCTAACATTTGTTACGTAGACTTTCACATAAACTCAGCTCATGCGGTCTGGTTTTTATCCAAACAACAAACAATTATAAACAGATCAAGTATTAAACAGAGTCCTTAGTTTCTCTGTTATGCAAACCCAACCCCTCGAACCCGGAGAAAACTCTGAAACTCGGACAGACGGAGGCCTCTGGAGTGGCGGAACATGGGCAAAGGCAAGGTAGAAGAGAAGGTGCTAAGAAAAGAGCCTCACCTTGCCAGAGGTGGGATACGAACCTCCCTTTCAGGCAAGGTGAGGCTTAAGCAGGATATCGCTTAAGAGCAAGTCTGGCCCTGTTCCACCAAACGGTACCCACTTGGTGCCCATGTCCAAGGTAGCAACACCCCATTGGTCAATGTCAGTGTTGGTTTGATTCATGTTGACCTCCATCCTGGTTGTGTTATCAGAGGCTTCCGGCTGATCCGGATTCTGCCTTTTCCTTCAGGTCAAGAAAGAAGGCTCTGGTAGAGCAGATCCCAAATGAGAAGGGACAGTGGAAAGGAAAATACACTCTTTCCATCCGCCTGCTGCTTGTTCGGAGTTACCTTGTCCTTCCCACATTAGGTCAACCGACGTCTCTGAAGTAACTCTGCACCTCGCTTTGCCAATCCTCACACGGCTTGTATCGGTACCCGCTCCTGTCTGCTGGCCATTAACCCGTGGTCGGGGTTAAAGGAGTGGGGACGAGGAACGAGGACCGAGGTCTGCAAGATGTGCAGAACTTACAGAAATGAGCGGTTACGGATCGAACGAGGGCGGGCACAGGGCTAAGGAGGGCACGATGCGGAACGAGGGGTGACCGAATGAGGAAAGGAATTGAAAGCGGGGGAGTGTGTGTGTGTGTGGGGAGGGGGCATGATTAACAGTGGCACACTGCAGTCTATTAAATATTTACAGAGGCACTTCCCTCAGCCACCTCGGTGATGAAGAGCGGCAGCCGCTGGATTATCAGATGGTAGAAGCTTAGGGCGCAAGAGGATTAAACATTAACTGGAAGACAGATTCCGTTTCGACTGCGTCTGATCCCATTAACACTGGCCAGGCCGCACTGAGCCCCCAACACGCACACACACACACACTTACACACACACACACACACACACACACACACACACACACACACTTAAAACATCTTCACCCATCATCCTCAACTCCACCTGTCTTCCTCTGATAGCACTGACGGTTGAAGGTGGCCTCTGGATGCCACTATCTTCTGGCACGAGATAGATCACTCAACCCTCCACACACACACACACACACACACACACACACACACACACACACACACACACACCCACACACACACACGGAGCTTGTTAGGCTCTTAAAACTCCAAACGCTCTATTCCGCCAACCTCTCCCCTGAGTCCGACAACCAGTCATAATCACCCACAATTATGCCATGTTCTGCCCCAAAACATTGCGAAACTGGAGCACAAGCATAAATCTGAAAACGTTTAGGCACCCCTGCCCCAATTCTACCTCTACAGCCAGTTACGGGCTCAATTTGCTCTACCTGAGCAACTTTAACTGCAACAGCAACCCCTGACAGACATGTAAACGACTGGCATTCCATCCAGGGTCCGTCATAGGTACCAGACCTTCAGGCTTGCAGCATGGGGCACAGGGTGGGCGCCAAGCCTCGACAGGATGCCAGTTCACCATAGGGCGTACGTTCACTGACACCGAGATATTTTACCAACCGCTTTACCCAATGCATGGAGGAAAACGATTCTTATTTCGATTTTATTATTCTAAGACCAACTTGTGTAAGGAGATCTAACGGAAATCATTCCCGCACCGCATCAGCAACCATCCAGTAAACAGCCGTGGAAACTTCGGCTTGGTGGGCACACGGGATTGTTTCGCCAGACCTTAACCCCCGATTTTCGCTCGGAGGAAAAAAAAAACTCTTTACGAAGGGAATCAATGCCCTAGTGAAACTTTATTTGCCCCATAAAGAAAAAATAAACTGGCTTATCACCTAACAATGTGGTCAGATCATTTGATGGCTCTAGATGTCGCAAGGGGCAGGTCTGTGTAGCCATAAAAGATTTAATTAAAAGCGCCCTCGTTTGGACAGGAGAAGATTGTTCAGGGACGAATAAAGTCATCTTAAACAGAAGGAGCTTTAGATCGGGTGTTTAGAAGTGCTGTTTGAACGAGAAAAGCCAAAGGCTGGGAGGCGAAGGTGGCACAGGTGGACCAAAGAAGCCTCAGGCCATGACGAAGAAGCCACAGCTTTGGGCGAACACGTCCCAGGTTAGGAATTACAAGGCTTGCCTTAGCTTGGACAGAAGGAGCCTTAGCTTTAGCCTTGGACAAAAAGGCTTTTCTTTGACTGGAGAAGTCTTCTTTTGCATTAAGAAGCCTCTGGTTGGGCTGGAGAAGCTTCGATCCGAGAGGAACAGGAGTTGGTCACAGAAAAAAATGCCTACACCAGTATGGGGTATATCTGATTTTTTTGGAGGAGCTTATGAGTAAGTCTGTGCATGTTTGACAGCTTAGGAATAGACAGCCTTCGATTGGACCAAACCTTCACAGCTAGGACCTCACCAGGAGCTTCATTTGCCTTGGAAGGGACGTCATACAATCTGAAACTGAGCCAAAATATAGAGCCGAAGTGCAAACAGCGGTGATATAAACCTGCAAATCACCAGCGGGTAGAATTCAGTGGACTTCTTGTTCATATTGAACTTTTAACGATCGTCTCGACGCCGTGGTGCAGCCCTTTGAATAATTTACTCTTGTTTTCGCTCCCTGCTCGGTGACAGCGAGTGCTGAAGTCGCTGACAGGAAGGCAGAGCTAAAACCGCACGACCATATGTCAGGATTTCTTCAGAGACGAGTGTACGAATCTCGGGCGACGAGACGTTGCTCAATCTCGCTCTCTGAATACCCTTGCCTTTCATTTATTCTTATCGAGAGTCCCCTGCACATCCCGCACCCCTCCTTTTACATTTTCGGCACTGATAAATGAAACCTGCTTCAGCTATTATCTGTCTCGCATTGATCCGGAGCACCAGATACAGCACAAAGCCTCATTTTGCACGCGGAGGCTGTACTGGAGGCATCTGTTGGTAGCCTGTCTCAGGGTGGGGTTCGGTTACCCGGAAGCCCACAGCTGTCAGGATAATGCAGTGCCAAGGCGGCAGCGCCTGGAACGAAAATGAAATACCACAGGCAGATAAATCCAGAACGCACCTGCTTAGAAGAGAAGCCTCAGGGTTGAGAGACAGACCAGAAGATATGGAATCCAAAAAAAAAAAAAAAACAATATAGCAAATGGAAATCCTGGCATATGTGCTTTCACCTCGGGGCTGTGCATTCAGACTATCTGTCATAGTCCGAGCACCCCCGGTCATGTCTCACGTATTTTCCAGACGATCAGACGTTAACACGACCTCGCAGGCTTAGAAAAACTTAGATAAGTCCAAGTTATTGTGACCAGGACCAGCAAAAGGATGCTGAGACGGAGAACCGTTCTGTCCCGTTCACAAACGGGCTAATAATGCATATAGAGTACTGTTCAAAAGTATTAAGCCACCTTTAGATGAAACACTGCATTTTAGCAATCATTTCATCAATGGTATAATGGCCATAAGTCATTATTTCTGGGCGTCTTGATCAGAATACGAATAGGAAATGAAAAACAGCTTCTATGAGCTACAGTGATCTCGTTTTACACTTCTGAAAGCTTGATCAGGAACAGACCTTTTGGAAGGGTAGCAGACGAGAAGCCACGTTTCGGAAGGGGAACCGGGTGAAAAGGCCAAGATCTGCTTGAGCTCACGAAGTTAGGAATGAAGATCAGAGGAGCTTCAAAACAGGAGCATTATAATCCTCACGTAATGTGGTCATTCCAACGGTGGCCTAAGACTTTTGCACAGTATTGCATGTACACAAATGTAGATCCTGTAGATCCTACTTGGTGCAACGCAGGTCCATTAATGAACTTTGTTGCATTGTGACCCGTTTCAGGTGCTCGCCGCTGGCCGAAGGGGGTGAGGAGGGCGTCCTGTCATTGAGACGATGAAACCCAAACGTTCCGCAAGTTCTACCGCTCAAATAGTGTAAATACTTCAATAATAAATATAGCTTCCCTACTTCGCGGATTTTCGTTTATGGCGGGTGGTCCTGGAACGTGACCCCACCGCCATGAACCAGGGAGAACTGTATGTGATTTTTTGGAGGAGCTTATGAATAAGTCAGTGCATCTTTGACAGCTTAGGAATAGACAGCCTCCGATTAGTCTGGTTTGCCAAACCAGGGGGCACCTTAAGAGCCCCGTCTTAGGGTAAGAAGTTTTAGGAATTGTCCACCTTATTGGTTACTTCAGCTCGTTGTATTCAAATCGACACACTGCCTGTAAAGGTAAGACCTCAGGCGGTCGGGTTTTTAATTTAAGAGCCGCTCTTGCGCAGTATTATTTTCAAAATGACGGAGTGGATTGGCCCCATGCCGCGTATAAATCAAAAACATGAAAAGGCGTACCATGCATTGTGTTGGCAGCCACGTTCCTTTAACGCTCTTAAACGCGACGCCGTCGCGGGTTTCCTTCGTGTCAGAGTCGCTCCTAATCACGTCGAGTATTGGCAGAGAGGTCTTAAGTGTGGGTGTAATCAAAAGCGGGGGCACCCGGTGAACACCTCATCCGCTTGATTACCTAAAGAGCGCCGGCATGAGTCACTCCAACGGCTTGATCGGCGCTCGGATTTGCCCTCCGCCTGTTTCCTTCGGAAGTTCTCCGAGGCATCAGCGGGACATAAATAAAACAGCGAGCGGCGCCTCGTCAATGCCGCGCACGCCCGCGGAAGAGAATCCATCAAGGGAAGGCTGTAATGATTTAGTCATGTCCCTGCTTCAGAGTCAGATCAGAGCCCGTGTCACAACACTGTCAGCACGGCTTTGGCCCTCATCAATCAAAAGGTGTTCCGACGATTTTTGACGGGCGCGCCCAGAGATTTACGGTCGGGGACGTCGCAAGCCTTAGGGCTGCCTTCCAGCTGCTCGACGATTCACTCATCTGCATGTTTGTCCTCCCCAAAACGTCTGCTGTGCTCGACTTCAGTACGATTCGGGTCCGTATGAACCTCCTCCCACCTCGGTCAGTTAAGCCTCAGGTTCTGTTCGGTACCCAGCCAGGGCGCTCCCAATGAGCGGCACCATCTGCTCCAGATTTTTCTAACATGTCCTTTGAAAAGCTTAGTCTTCAACCTGGGTATTCGTATTAAACCACAAAAAAAAGCAGCTACAGAAGCCCCTTATAGAGACCTAAACAATTTTGTCGAATCCGTCATTGTGGCAAATCCGATAAAATGAATGTGATTTGATTGGTGGGATTTATTTGCCTTGGAAGTTTGCGGACTTAGTCATCACGATTCCGTCACAAAATCTATTCGCTCTGACAGTCGTGGACTTAAGAGGTTTGAAAAAGAGGTTTGATTTGGTGTCCATGAGGCGGCGGGGGCCAGGGGGTGACGGAGAGGCCACGAACGGGACCCAAAAGGGTTCTTCAAGAGAGGGCGAAGCGTAGTTACGGCATGAAAAAGACGCAACTCCCAAGGTAAAGGGTAAAGGTCGCCAGTGCCACCCCATCCACCCCTGTACAGATAGGCTTTCATAGGGGTGCCCGTCTAGCCCTGGCTGAGCATGACGGATAATGCTAATGGCTAGCGGTTGGGGATGGCTCTAGGCAACGTGTCTGTTCCTGTTCCGCTCTGTGATCTCGCCCGGGACACAGAGGCCTCGACTAATTCCTCGGCTTATCTGAGAACACATGCCTGACAGACTCTCGGTTCGGATCCCCAGCGAGCGGCAATCGCAGAGGTACGAGCAGGGCGGGGCGTACAGAGAGAGAGAGAGATGAGGGAGGTGAGAAGCTCCGGTCCGGAGATAAAAGCGACAGAAGCTGACAGAAGGAGGATTTTGTACAAAGGCGTCGAGTCAGATCTTTAACCTCCTGCCAGATAGCAGACCATAACAAAGCCCTTCCTTAATCCCTACTGTAATTTCTCTTAATTCTGCTTCCTGTGAAACAAAGCACAAGAGACAAAGCCCCATTCTGGAAACGGGAGCTCCTACAGGCCTGGACCTCGTCCTCTACAAGCCTGACCAGGATAAGGGGCACAAAAACGGATGGTTACATTAGAGACGCAGCATAGCGCCACCCCATGGACGTAACGTCGATACCCGTTCATAATCTCGACATTTTTGTATTTCTTATATATAATCTAAAATATATATAATCGCTTATTCTTACAGTCTTAGATCTTTATATTCTTTTAGCTATTCATTGCACATTTATTTCAGTCTATATATTATTTTATTTAACCTTGCGCCTTTTTTCATTTTTACATACACATGATTTAAAATGATTAGATTTTATATTATTTTTTTCCGAGTTTCTGTGTTTTACGTTTTCATTTTTATATTTATCATATATCATATTTATATATTATCTATTAGATTTTTTGCCTCATTCAGTTTGTATCCTAATAATATATTATATTTGATATATCATTAATAATAATATATATACATTTTTTATAGAATTAATTTGTTTTCCGTTAAACATTTTCAATATTTTATATGTATTTATACATGCTTTTTTTTACATTATTAATTAGATGCCCTGTTTTCATTTATATATATA